>PVIR01001061.1:0-138628 GCA_004026965.1 Petromus typicus | reverse complement strand
AAAAAAAAGAAGAAGTTTGTTACTTATAAAAATATCGGGAGATTTAGCAGCAACCTTTATGTTAGTATTTCTAAGTGATTCCGTTGTAGTCGTAAAATATGACAAATTTTATGGGTCAGAATCCGATCTAGTTCATGCACACTTGAACAGAATGTATGTTCTCTTGTTGTGTGATATCATCTATACACAAATGTCAGGGCATCAAGTTTGTGGATCGTTTGGTCCCAATGTTTAAACACTTACTGATTATTCTGTAGAATACTGTGAGAGTAGTGAAATTTTCAACTTTAGTTTGTAGGATTCTCTATTTCTCCTTTATTTCTGTCAACTTGTGCTTTAGATGTTTTGAAAGCATGTTGTTACAGATGTTTGTGGTTACTTTCTCTTAACAATATTATTATGAAATACTGTAATGAAATAATATTCTTTATTCTGGCACTATATATTTATCTGAAATAATGTAGTCATTCTCACTTTCTTTGGATTAATGTTATGGTTCATTCTTTCTTCATTCAGTTAGTTTCAGTTTATTTTTGTCTTTATTTGGAAAGTTCATTTTTTGTAGGGATCATATAGGAATTGCTTTTTTTTTTTTTTGGTCCGATCTAGGTTTAAATAGGCATATTTAGACCATTTAGGTTTCATGTGACATAGTGATACAGTTAGGCTAATATCGATCAATTTCTTTCTCTGTTATATTTTTTTTCCTACTTTTTTGAATTGGATTTGTTTAGAATTTGTTTGTCACTTTTTAGCTGTAACTCTTTGCTGCCCTGTTTAGCAGTATATATCTTTAACTCCTCATAGACTCAGGTGGTAATACATATAATATGAAAAACTTGCAGTAGGTACCCTTTCTACTTTCTTGGTCCTTGTGCCTGTAGTTGTGTCTTATAATTTTACATATGTTATGTGTGCCACATTTTGCTATTTTTATGTTTAAACAGCCAGTTATCTCTAAAGAGATTTATATAATTATTTAAAAACTTTTATGTACTTCCTACTAAGTTACCTTTTCCAGCACTCTTTATTCTTTTTTGTGGATTCCTTTTTTCATCTGGCAGCTGTTTATAGCCAGAGGTCTTCTTTGTAATGTAGATCCATTGTTGATGAATTGTTTTTGAAAAGTTGATTTCACCTTTCTTTTTCAGATATATTATCACCAGGTATAAAATTTTAGGTCGAAGGTCTTTTAGTTGAATACTTTAAATATGCAGCTCCATTTTTCTCTCCTTTGCATTGGTCTCAGCAAGAAATCCACCAGTTTTAATTCATTGCTCTCTGTGTGTTTATTTCCTTGTAGTATTTCTCTTCATCACTGTGTTTGAGGAGTTTGGTTATGACTTGAAAGAGTGTGTTTTGTTTCCCTTTGTTCCTCTTCTACTTGCAGTTTGCTGAGCATTTTAGATCTGCTGGCTCACAACTTTGATCAAATTTGGAAAATATTCTGCCATTATTCTTCAGAAAATTTTTTCTGTCATCTCTTCCAACTTAATTTCCATGAGGGACTCCAGTAACAGCTATAGGCCACAGCTCACTGATGCTCTATTATTTTTAAATTCTTTTTTCTGTTTTAATTTTGGATAGTTTCTATTAATATGTCTTCAACTTCACCGATTTTTTTCTTTTATTATATCTGTTATTAATGTCATCCAGTGTAATTTTCATTTTAGAAGCTTTGGTTTTCACTTAGAAGTTCAATTTGAATGCCTTTAACATGTTTTGTGTCCTCATTTGACTTTTAAAAAAAATATGGGATACTGTTACTATATTAAGTTTTTAAATGTTCTTGTCTGATAATCTAATGCTAGTTATAATTGATTTTCTATAAATTTCAGTCTTATTTTCCTGCTTCTTTAATGCCTTCTTTTTTTAAAAAAAAAATTGAATTCCACACAATATGCCTTATACCTTGGGTATATGCTGATATGTGTGCATTCTTATAAATATTTGTGAAGTTTGTCTGGGACACAGTTATTGGAAATAATTTGATACTTTTGAATATTGCTTTTAAGATTTGTTGGACCAAAGAAGCATTTAGTTTATGCCTAATTCTTTCTCATGAGTCCAGCAAAATCATCTGAGTGCTCTATCCAAGGCTTCATGATTAAGAGATTTTCCTATCTGGCTAGTAGCAATAGGTCCACGAGAGTGATGGATAATTTCCCATCTTTTGAATATTCCTTTTTCTCATCTCAGTACATGTCTACACTGTGTGAATATGCAGGGGGGACCATCTGCAGATTCTAAGTTCTTCTCTCGGGCAGCTTTTTCTCCTGTTTTGTCTGGTGAACTCTACGATCTCTCAACTTAGGGAGTCTGATGAGCTTTGACAGCTTTGCCTTTCCTGTGCCTTGGCCCGGGACTCTTCTCAGCACAGTAAGCTGTACCAACCCGGGGTTCACCTTCTTCACTTTCCAACTTTAGGCAGTACCATGTGTTGTTGCTTGATGTCTGGTGTCTTAAACAGAATTATTATATTTAGTTTAGTTTTCTGTATGTTTCAGGCAACAGGAGAAATTTGATTTCTGTTCCTCTCTCGACCAGAAGCAGAAATCTTGCAATCATTTGTAT
Organism: Petromus typicus; assembly: GCA_004026965.1. Taxonomy (NCBI): domain Eukaryota; kingdom Metazoa; phylum Chordata; class Mammalia; order Rodentia; family Petromuridae; genus Petromus; species Petromus typicus. Next base: position 136,054 of record PVIR01001061.1, on the reverse strand, counting down.
ATAAAAAGTATTGACCAAGTACAGTGAGTCACAAAAACTGGTTAAATTTTTGACCTAGTAATTCTGTAGAATATCACTGCAGAAGAGAATGAGAAGGATTTATGTTTAATAAAAAGAGAACAGTTAAAATCAAGAACTATCTAATCAGTTAAATATTATAAGCTTACTTTATATGATTATTTCAAAGATTTTCAACATTAGAAAAGCTTAATATTTAATAGTAAGTGCTAAATATATATTTAAATCTTCCATAATGTATCATAATTGTACATTTATATGGATAAAGACTCAAAAGAGGATACAGTCAGCCCTCTCTGTACACGGCTTCTACATCTATGCATTCAACTAACCTTAGATGAAAAATATTCAGGGGATAAAATTATGTCACACTGAATATATAGTCTTTTTTGTCATTATTCCCTAAACAATAAACGGAATAGTACCTAGTACTATTTACAGTGTAGTATATATTATAAATAAGGTAGACATGATTTAAAATATATGAGAAGATATATATGTTGTACATGTGATGTACATATATTTTTATATAAGGGATTTGAACATATCAGTGGATTTGATAACTGCAGTGAGGTCCTGGAAGCAATCACTGCAGAAACTGAGGAATGAGTATACACAAAACCATATTACATTTCAGGGAAATAGACTTGAGTATTTCCTCCTTGCTTTAAAGAATAAATTCATCATTGTATTATGATGTATTAATTTCATAATCACAAATATTATAAGCATGCAAAGAAGTATAGAGAATAGTAAGATAAATACCTATGACCATACCACGGACCTAAAGAAACAGGAATTAAAATGTAATTAGGAATTACATTTAGGAATATAGGAATTAAATATAAATATATTTATATTTAATTTAATATAATATATTAAATTAAATATAAAATATAGGAATTAAAATGTAATTCAAAGTTCCCAATATAGTACTCTGCATTGTCTATTCCTTTTCCTCCAAAGATAACTATCAGAATTGCATTGCTTAATCTCTAAATGCAATATATTGAATCCTTTTAGTACTGTCTTTGTCAACAAGTTTTTTAATAAGATAATTTTACATACTTTTCTGTAACTCGATATTCAGTATTCAGCATCCTTGTATAGTTATTTTTGTCAGAGTGGCATTTCTGGAGGCTGATTCATGACCCACTCTTCTTCTGATGGAGAGTTAGGTTGCCTTCATATTTCACAGCACTAATGCCATAAAAATTCATCTACCTGTCTCCTTGTGCATGTGTGTCTAGGTAAGAACATGTAGGGATGAGAGAAGTTGCAGGCCATGAGGTCCATAATTAAATTTTATGGAGCAAAATTTCATAACCCCTGGTTTTTCCAGTTCTCTAAGAGATGGCATACTTTACATTTCCAGGTACATGGTAATTTTTCTCACATGGTTCTTAAAAAGAAAAATGCCATAAATCACATTATTAATTAAATCAACTGATACTTAAGTGGGCACCTGGAACCTTCCTGATTTATCTGTTTAGCTTTAGTTGTCTGTCCTAGGGAGAGTTTCCTAGGATTTCAGGAAGCATTTTGGCAGCATTTGTAAGTGATTCCTTTGGCACAAAGTCACTTTGGAAGCTTTGGAATCTGCCTGCTGGTCCCACCTCAGGCTGGATTCCTCTCAGCTGCATCACCAGGAGCTGCAGCGCTTTCTGCCGCTCACAGTCAAGTCCAGACCCCATGTTCTGCTCCTCCTCCATGCCAGCCTCCTCTGAGGCATTTCACATGACTGGAAGACTCACCTGGCTGGGACTGACTCAGTCAGCTTCCCCTGTGGTACAGAACTGTCTGGTGTCTCATGACCTCCTTGGACCACAGTGTGTCATTGTGTTCCCTGATATGTTCTTCAAGTTGATGTATGTTCTGCTGAAGTGGTCACAGTTTCCAACTGGATTCCTCCAGAGCTGGTTCAAGTTTTCAGGGCTAGAAGATATCAGGAAGCTAACTGGTCTCAAGCCTCTGTAGCCTTTGATTATCTGCTGTCCCAGGACAACCTCTAACCCACTGCCCAGTGACATTGTCTTCTCAGGATCTTGCCCTCTGCTACAGTATCTCCCGGCCCAGCATCCCTCTCCCAGGACAAGGAGGGAGATGAATCTCAGCATTTGCGGCCACCTCTGTCCTCTACCCAAAGGTTAAAATAGGTCCAGCCAACTTTGACCTCATCTGCTTCCTGTTGGGCCTCCATCGGCATGGGATTACTGTCTATTACTTGTGGACCAGTGGCCTGCAGCCCGTCCCTGGCATCTCTCTACTTACAGGCCTTAGACCCTTCCATGGGCCAAGAACACAGACATTTGAAATAGAAACAAGGGGCTGTGACTCCTTGGATGAGGCCCAAGGACATGTGTCTTTTGATTATTTTCACTGTTTTATCCCAACTCCAGAGAGAGAGAGAGAGAGAGAGAGAGAGAGAACAAGAGAGAACAATCAGCTTGGCTTGAGACTGGTCCTTAACTGATTGCTGTTAAAATGCCTTCTTTTTGCAAATTGTGTAAAAATACAGAATCAAGACCATGAATACTCAGTGTTAGGGCCCTTCCTAGGTCTCTGGGGGTGTATGAGAGGGAGAGATTTGGAAGTGTGACTTGATTAGCACACTGTCCCCGGGCATGAATTGATGTGGATAATATTCACTTGCACTTTATCCTTCTTCATAGCATGTGTAGGAGCTCAAGAGAGGCATACTTTGCAATGGCCTGTTCCTTTCAGCCCCCAAAATAGATCCCACCTATAGCATCCTTCTTTACCAGCTTTGGCTAGTCTGAGTTGTAGGGAGGTGACCCATTACAGTGTATCTGTGGGCACCCAAAAGGGGTGCGCCTCATCTTGGCTGGGAGGATTAGCATAACAAAGGGGTTACTTACTGCTCCAATTCTTTGACTTCTGAATTCTGCTTGCTACTGCCCCTCCCTGTCTGAGGGGATGGTAGCCTGGGCTTTCTGTCTGCCTGGAGGAGAGCCCAGAGAAGTACACCTGGACTTACCTGACAGAGTTAGAGGCCTTGGAATGACTACCCGCCAATAGAAACCAAGTGAAGATAATTCTTCTTTCTGAGAGGAATCTGTGGTTGTTAATGGGAATTTTACTTTTCACTTGGAGTACATTATTGGTACCCATTTTGCAAGAGACTAATGTATGTTGCTTCTTCCTCTGAAAAATATCTATTCATTTCAGATGCCCATTTTTGAATTGGGTCATTAAATTTGGGTGGGCTGATTTTTTTGAGCTCTTTATATATTCTAGATAGTAGCCCTTTATCTGACGAACAGCTGGTAAAGATTTTTTCCCATATTGTTGGTTGCCTATTTGCACTGTTGGTGGTTTCCTTTGCTGTGCAGAAGCCTTTTAAAAGAATGAGGTCCCATTTGTTGATTTCCTCAGCCAATTCCTGTGCTATAGAAGTTTTGTACCAATAAAGATAATAAAAAAAGGAAAAAAAAAAAGAGACTAATGTATGTTGCCTTTCTACTGCACGCAGCTCCTTAAGAAACATCACCATAGTTTTGTGTGTTTGTTTTTCCCTGGAGGAGGAATTTGAAGCACTAGAGGTTAGACCATGTGCCGACAGTTGCTTGTTTGGGAAGAGGGAATGCCAGGCGACCTCAGCCCCAAGTTCTTTGGCTTGAGAGCCCGGGCTTGCAACACTTCCCTGGCCAGCCTCCTGATTCTTCTCCTCAAGGCTGCTGTGAGGCAAGGGCCCAATCAGTCCCCAGTCCTCACGGCTCAGTGATGTCTCTGTTTGGTCCTGCCCAAATTGGTCTAACAGAGTGCCAGGCACTTGACAAATGTTGTGACTTCTTGTGCGAGTGAGGGAATGTGTCAGTTTTAAGAAAACTAAGAGAAATGAAGCCAAGTGGAGGGTAACACCCTCCATCGAGAGCTGCGCTTTGAACTGAAAAGACTTGGGGGAGAGAGAAAGAGAGAAAGTAAGGGAGAGAGAGAGAGACACCCAGAGAGAGAGAGAGGTCTGAGGCAAAACCTACAGTAATTTTCAGCTAAAATGTTTTTATAAGTTTGTATGTGTGTGAGGGACAGTTGGTTATTTGACTTTTAGTTTGTAGAAATATTTATAAAGAGTATCAACTTTTTATCATCTCCTCTAAAGAGGCTTTTAATATGTTTTCTTCTTAATCTCCCTTATATTCTGCCCCCAAGAAATATGAGTGCTACAAACATACTGAGTACCTCTGTATTCACTGTACTCTCCTGAAGGACCATATCCATTATGATATTTAAAATGTGTCAATTTTTGAATCAATTTTTGTATTTCTCATTCTTGTAGAAAATTCATGGTCTAAAGTGTTTATTCAGTTTCAGAGGCTGATGACATGTACAGTGCTTGTATATTTATAGAAATGAAAACAAAATACTAATCATTGACAGCCAGTAATTACTATTAGGATGGCAAAACAATTTACTGCTAATGAGCGTGTAATTACAGCTGCCAGGAAATGGCTATTAAATAAGTGGAATCTACTGCACTGGCCAGGAGACAGGATGGGCGGTGGTGTACAGCTTTGAACTCACAGCCTCGCTCCCTCTGTCCCTTCTTCAAGGACTGTGCTGGGCTTGTGCACGTTGTGTACAAGGAAACATCCAGTGCTGTAGGGCGCATGTCCAGGTCGGGAGCAAGACTGCTTGAATCTCACTTGCTCTTGGAATTCTCTGCCATGGGCATGAAACCATTGTTTTTTATTTTTAGCTGAGTGATATTTTGATAAAATGTTATTTTAACTTTTTCATTATAATAGAAATGACATAAAACCATATAACTCTTTTAAATCATATGTCAATGGCATTAGTTACCACTATTTATTCCCAAAACTTTTCATCACCCTGAACAGCAATTCTGTACCCATAAGGCAATAACTCCTCAAATTCTCTTCTCCCAAACCCTCTTCTTTCTGAAGTTGCCCACAAATGGGCAACTAGAATGCTATGTAAGGACCACGTGATTCTGGCCAAATGGGTCTAGCAGAGTGCCTGGCGCTTAACAAATGTTGTGATTCTTGCACGAGTGAGGGAATGTGTCAGTTTTAAGGCTGTCCTTTGTGTGAGGACAACCACAAGATATTTGCCCTTTTCATTTCTGGTTTATTCCATTAAGCATATTTTTATTTCAAGGTTCATCCACATTATAGCATATATCTGATATGAATTTTAAGTGTACCCGTATCTTAAACACAACCATGAACAAGAATGTATCCACATGTATTTCACTGTTTTTTAGAAGGGAAATAAGAGGGGACCTATATATATATCTACTTGGGGTTTGTTTTTGTCTCTTAGAGGAGATTTTATTATTTTTCTCTATCTTCCTCCTTTGAACATGGGTTTTGTATAGTTACAACAGAAGAACTTCCACTTCTTTGACTACTAACATAGGGTTGGTTTGGTATTGAAATGCACATATAATAACATCATTGAAATTATCCTGAGTGGGCTGAAGAATTTAGATTTAACTAAATGGGTGGCAAGTGACAAACACTAGATTTTCATTTTTAGAAAACTTATTGTAGAGGTCTACAGTAAAGTCCTCAGAAGAAATGATAAAGGGATTGTCTAATAAAAATTAAGAAACTAAATAAAAAAAAAACAACTTAGTCCTTCTAATCAGGAGATGTCTAACCATTTTCAAAGGTACATTTGAGGCCGGGAATTTAGCTCAGTGGTTCTGGTGCTCATCTTGCAAGCACAAGGGCCTGGGTTCAATCCCTGGTAACCACATACACTACTGGGCATGGAGACTCACCCCAGTAGCAGTCAGTACCACGTCTGTAATCCCAGTACTTGCGAGGCAGAGGCAGAGGCAGAGGCAGAAGGATTGCTGTGATGTGAGTCTGAGGATGAGCTCAGGGCCGGCCTGAACTACAAAGTGAGATCCTGTCTCCAAAAAAAGTACATTTAATGATGAAGTTTCTTGTCCAAGCAAATTATATTTTAAAAATATTAAATACTGTTTATTTTCAAACATTATTGTTGTACATGATGTTAGGATTGAACACAATGTTAGAAGCTGAAATTTTCAAATTGTGTCTGTTCGAACATGGAAGTGTGAGCTCCCTGATGGAGACATGTGAGGCCCAGGAGCTGCTCCCAGCAACTTCCCGGCAGCCAGCCCTGCCGGTCAGCAGTTATCCTTGCTGGTGGGAAAGAGAATTCTCAGGACCTTGGAACTGTGTTTTTCCCTTGTTTGCTTTGGCCTTTTGTTTTCATCAAAAGCAGGTACTGATTCTGGGCCCAGGTGGGTTGGTATTGATGAGTGGTTCATGTTGCTGGTGTCCAGGAGAAGCACCTAGCGCATGCTGAGGAATGCTGCTGCCAGGTCCACACCTGTGATCTGTAAGATCAGGTAGCAGAGGTGGGGAGGCCGAGGGACCAGTGGTTTCGTGCTTCTGACACATTGAGTTTCCTTTGTGATCTGTGACCTCTGTATCCAGACAATGCCTGGTCAGTGTCTACAATGTTAGCCATAAAGAAATCCTAGGCTCTACAGCATTTTCAGTGACTCATCAGCAAATCCTCTCCGGTATGTATCTTCGTATACCAATTCACAATAGTTGTTAAATTTATAGCAAGGTTAGGAAGACTTGTATATTGAGGACTTTCAGAGTTAGAATTCTAAAACTGTTGAAATTCTAAATGGGAATATAGAATTAATATACTATAATATTATTTTACTGTTTAAAATAATACCTTATAGCATATTTCTAGCTTTTACAGAGGCTGAATTTATTTAGAATTGTATATTAATAAGGCAGGTTTGTGGAGTCTGCGATTGGTGGTAGAAACGCCTAGTAGAAGGGCTCCCCCTAGTGGCAGATACTCCACATTACCTTCACATTACCTCAGGCTGGAAAATAAAGTTAGGGAAATGTGTAATTCTGGAGTTTTTTTCAGGTTAAACTCCTCTGTTTCTCAGATGCTTCGTTTGAAGTGCAGAGGTTAACTGGCAAAGCAGCATCAGTAAGAACTCCCTGGCTTTCAGCCTTGTGAAGGGATCACTTCATCCCAATAATAGTTTACAACCCTGTAAACTGAGGCTCCCCAGCTGGGTGAACTGCACTTCCTAGAAGTGGGAGTGGTGGAGGTGGCATGCAAATCAGCCTGCCCATGGCTCCTAGTCTGCTGGAGATTCCTTAGTACTGTACTGTCCTTAAAGTAGAGACCAGAGGAACTTTCATGCATCTCTTCTTCTCAAGGTCATCTAAGGGTGCCCCATCCTGTCAGGTATGTCCTTGGCCTTCCTTTTCCTCCTCCACAAAACCTTTTGTGATTACTCAGGCTCATACCAACCTCATACTTCTCTGAAGCTGAATATTTATGAGCTCCAGCTCACCTGTTTGGGCTTGAGTCCTCACTCCAAAGCTCTTGTTTCTTGCCAGGTTTACCCTATTAGACAGTGGTGGTTGCCTCATGGGTATATCTCTCGCACAGACCCTTCCCAGCAGGAGCTACGTTGCCCGTGTCACTGGTCAAGTCCTTTCACTGATTCAGTATACCACCCAGGGTCCTGTGGGAATAGCCAGGCTGCACTGGAGCACAGCGTGGTGAATAGGACCCTCCTGGTCACCGCTGACCCTTCAGGGCCCATGTCTGCTTCCATCTCTGGCTCTGAGACACCTTAGGGAGAGTGTGCTTCCACTGGTATTTCATTTGGATGGAAATCCTGAAAGATCATCATAGAACAGATAATTTAAATGACTATTTTTCTTTCCTAGAGAAATTACGAGTCTGCCAAAATTCTTTAAAGGCTCAAACTTTGCTCATCTATTAAGTGTTCTTCATTCCTTCAGTCGCTCCTTATCTGAAAAATGGGAATTATGTAGAATGGAAAGATTGAGAGGGGCTGGGGTGCAGAGGTGTAACTGGGGCTCCTTTAGCTTGGTGCTAATGAGGACATTCTTGTGCTGGTGGCTGGCTAGGGGCTTCTTCTAAATGGTTAGTGTGGGAATCTGGGATTTAAATTTTGCTGCTGTTAAGGAGGAAAAATGAATAGGCCAGAACCAAATCAGTGTTCTGTGTGGCATTAGATGGAAGGAGAGGAGGCAGGGATTTTGACCACGGAGAGTCCTTGTGGGAAGGAAGGTTAACCAGAAGGAACTATGGTAGTGATCTTGTTTTAGGGCCTTAAATGAAAAGTCTTTCCCTCTTGTGAGAGTTTCTGATTAAGTGTGTAAGTGTTAAGAGAAGACCTTAGCCAGGGTTTATTTTAAATTTTATCTTGGGAACTTTTTTTTTTTAAGGAAATGAACCTTCTAGGGTGGGGGAAGGTTAGTAATTTTTTGTAAGATGCTTTAGGAAATTTGCATTGCAAATGTTGCTGAGTGTCAGCAGGGGAACTCAAAACTTTGACACCTTGTTGGAGTTCTTCGTGCTGATTAAATGCTTCTCTCCAGCCTAGAATTGGCAGCTGAGTTTTCTTAATTTTCCTACAGTAATCAGTGTTGAAAGAGTATTTCTTTGACAGTTGCCCTTGGGGAAAACTGAGCCAGAGCTTGTTATTTAGGGCAGACAATTAAGTGGAGAAAAATACTGTGGGCTCCAAGGTCATCAGGTAGTTCCATAAACGACAGAATTATCAACCTCTTTTCAGTATTTATGGGACACCTTTGTGAATAATGAGAGAAGTCAACAAATCCATTGCAGAGTTAAGAAAAGTTGAGCTTTAGTGGTTTGATTAAAATAAGTGGAAAACCCTACTTTAGGATAAATTTATCCTTCCCAGAAGTGAAGGCCTAAGTGGTAGTAATGTGTGTGTAAGTGTTTATGTATATTTTCCAGTCTCTGGAGATAACTGACTTTAAAACTCTCACTTCACATTGTCAGAGCCCTCTCCTGTTCTAGCCAAAGAAAGTACTGTGCATTTAACATTTCTTTATTTTCTTTTGAATTGATTTTGTTAGTACATTTCATACAGACAATATGATCACATTTAATGCCAAGAACTTGTACCTGTATGTGACACATCTTAGCATCGTTCTGCAGAAGAACCAGTTGTGTCTGGCTGCACAATAGCATCCTGTCTTCACTCCAGTGGAGAAGTCACTGGTGACCCCTCCACAACCTAAAAAACAAAACTCTTATGATACTGATATCTGCTTTTAGCAGAATTCTGTTCTTGTGGGAATTTTTCTTTAAATTTTCAGATCATTTGTCTATTTTTCCTGTACTTTCAATAGAAAGTCATATTTTAAAATGGTAAACTATCTCATGGAATGCCTACGGCGTGGTCTGTTACTGAGTGGGGCCTGTTTGTCCACTGTTCTGTAAGTCAATCACAAAATGATGGATGTTTTAAATCATTTATTTGTGAGGTAGCAAAATGGGAAGAAGTAGGAGCTCCCAAGTCTCAATTTGCCTCTCAAGAATAGGGTTGGAGTATTTATGAGATCAGAGAGCAGGGTGGTCTGAAGGTTAGGGAAAGGGATACAGCGGAATGCACACGCATGATCAAATGTCATCACTTTTCATGGGACACAAGTTCAGAAAATTGTGATATTAGGGTGAAGTGAAGATGGAGCTTTAGTCCTCCGATGTCCAAAGGTCTCCCACTTGCACAGGCCTGAAGGAAGGATCTGTGGTTTCAGTGGATGTAAGATTTTTAAAAGAAAGAAAGAAGGAGCGAAAGGAAGAAAAGTGGCTCCCAAGTTCATGAAAAACATCTCAGGCAGCCTTCACCTTCAGGCCCAGTGCGTCAGAGATGTTAGATAATGGACGTACGCTGGGCTGTGTGACCTCTCAAAGCGCTGTTGAAAACAGCTACCCGAAGGCAAGGGAGGCTGAGGGTTTTTTAGCTTCCCTCATGGTTTCAAATCTTCCTTCATTCCTACTGCTTTTCTACAAGAAAATTAAGGCTGGGAAGACCACACAGAAGGGCAGCCAGAGGTGCTCCCGCTTCCCTGAGGGGAGGCTTCTCTTCCTGGAGCAGCTGCAGGTTTATGTGTGTTTAAATCCTAAAACCTCATCTTACACATGAATAGGCTGATTTATCGTAGGATTTGTAAAATATCTATAGTCACAACAATGCTGTAATAAAATTACATTAAAATACATGGGTGTAACATATGTAACTCCTACAGGAAAGTATCGCAGCTTTTTATTTTCTGTGGCCATCTACATTTGATCTTCCTTTCACTTTCATGTAGGGTGAAAGGAAAGAGTGAATGAGGGCTTGGTTCAATGATGACACAGAGCAGCAATATTTAAGAGCTCTTTGCTTAAAAAGTTACATCTTTCTGCCAGGAAGAGATACCTTGCAACTTTTTCCATGGATTTTTTGGTCTCTTTGGCTGAAGGAGATGACTTGAACAAGCAAGTTAATAACTCATTTGAGGTGATGTTTTTGTGTGTTTCCAACAGCTAAAAAATTTTTTTAAAAAAATAAAGCCCACTTCTGGTTTGCAGATTGAATAACATTTTTTATATGTGCTTGATATACATGCAGGACATGCATACCAAATTAAAAACTGATAGATTTGGAATTAAAACTCTGAAACAGCATCAAAATGCTCAAGGTCACAAGAGTCTGGCCCAAGCAAGAGGCTGAGTGGATGGCAGGTTGGTTAGGGGTGTGAAGGGCTCAGGTCTTGTCTTGATACAAAAGAGACACAGAGCCTTGCTCACTTCTAACTGGCATATTTAATTCTTGGGAATATTCACGGGTAACAAGACCTGCGTGGAAACAGTTGGGAGCAGCAGTTCCTGTTATCCAGGAGCAACTCCGGGAGCCGGACCTACCGCAGGGGTGCAGGGAAAAGAAGATGAGCTGAAGCTCTATTTTGGATAAAAACAGAGAGAATTAGCTAATTGGTTAGAAGTACAGAATGAGGAAAGAGAAGAAATCTGGAGTAGTGAATTCCAAATGTTTTTTGATTGAAGACCTACAAAGAAAAGGAATTCATATTTATATGACAAAAATAGGAAGAGTCTTCCCCTTTATAAATGGAAAGTGCTCTATATTCTATTCTTAGAAAACAATACACTACTGGTATAGATTTACTAAACTGACTCCACCGCTCATAAGTCACGTTTGAAACTGTAGGTGTAGACGGGTCTCTAGCGCATCAGCAGTGACTGGCTGCTGTGTGCTGTGAACAGGGCCGTGAGGACCGATGGGAGGAGGTGGGAGGCAGTCAGCACTCCTTAGTACTCCTTTCAGCAAAGTGGCTTAGAGTCACTTGTGGTCTGCCTCCTTTGAGGACTCTCTAAAATAAAGGGTTTCTAGTCTTAAAAAGAAAGGAAACAGAAGAGAAAAGAGGGAGACCAAAAGGAAAAAAGAAAGAAGAAATGATTGGAACACACTTGGACGGATAAGGCCCAGTTCAGAGTGGATCCTTAGCCATGAGGCTCCCTCCTTCTGGACACCTTCCCCTTGCCTCTTAGGGCTCTTCTAAAGAGCCGAGGGGAGGAGAGTAAGGGAGTTCCATTTCTGAGTGAGATGGAGCAAGCGTATCTGAGCCTGTATTTCCCAAATGAATGCAGTTGTAGAACCTGGGGAAAGAGACAGAGAGTGACTACTTGAGGACTCAAGAGTAAACAGTGGCTGGAAGACTAGAATTTGAAGTAGTATCAAACGAATGGTGCTTCTAACATTAGCTTCTGATATTCTCTGGTCTGGATTCAAACCAGCTCCAAACCCAACATGGGCATTGACATAGACAGATTTACAGGAAACTTCTGCTTCTGGCTTCAGCAGGAAGAAAAAGAGACTAAATGCTCAAATACTCATATTTTCTTACTGTTTATTTCCCTGGTAACTTGTGTCCCAGGTAATTCCAAGGTAAGACCAGCTGTGGGAATCATATGGAAATAAATAACAAAGGCTTTGAAAATTGAGCTGGTGTTAAAACCATAGCCCATGAAAGGCAGGTCAGAACCTGTGGCTTAAATTGCACCAGCCTAATTGCCTGCTTAAACAAAGATGCTAATATTTTTTGTGATATTTGAACAAAAGGCAGACTTTCATAACATAATTTTCAAAATATCCAGGATAGAAGCCAGCATAACTTGCCAGGCAGTAAACTAAGAAAATCTTAACTTGCACAGGAAAAGACAAATCAACAGACTCTAATGCCAATGTGATATAAATACTAGATTTGTCAAAGTCTACAGCAGCTGTTATAAAAATGTTTCAGAAAGTAAGAGCAAACCTACTGAAATGAATGGAAAGATAGAAAGTCCCAGAAAAGAAATAGAAGATTAAAAAGAAAAGATTAGAAATAAAAAAGATATAGTAAACAAAACAAAAAGCCACTAGGTTCACTCAGTAGTATATTGGAGAGTCCTAAATTCAAATACAGAACATGAATAATTAAACAGGACTTGTCTAGTAACAGTAATCTAAAGAAAAATTACAGAAATGAATAAACAGAACAAAATCCAACTAAATGCCCACAAACACTTTCTTTATGTATGATGCTGTAGGGCCCAGGATTTAGCTCAGTGGTTTAGGCATTTACCTTCAAAGTGCAAGGGCCCAAGTTCAGTCCCTGGTAACCACATACAACAATGCTGGGCATGGTGACTCATGCCCAGCAGCAATCAGTACCACATACCACAGGGCTGGGTGTGGTGGCTCATGCCTGTAATCCCAGCACTCGGGAGGTAGAGGCAGGAGGATTGCTGTGAGTTCAAGGTTGAGTTCAGGACCAGCCTGAATTACAAAGCGAGACCCTGTCTCCAAAAAAAGCTATAGTTTAAAAATGAAAGGATGAACAAAATAAAAACAATGTAAACACTAATTGAAAGAAAGTTGAAGTGGCTGTATTAAATGAAGAATTATACATGGAAACAAAGAAAATAAAAAGATATTGTAGTTACAGGAGGGTTAATTCACCCAGAAAACTAGAGTTTCAAAATATATGAAGCAGAAGCAGAAACAGAAAGAAGTGAAATAAGAGATAGAAAAAAATGTTATAGTTGGAAAGGTCAACGTTTCTCTTTTGGTTATTAACTAAATTGATAGATTGAAGAGCATCAAGGGTATTGACCTGGGCAATACCACCAACCAACCAGTTCTAGTGGACAAAGTTAGAGCACTCCACCCAGATAGAGAAGAATACATATTCTTTTCAAATATGCATAAACATCCACTAAGATAGATCATATCCTGGGTCATAAAATGAACCATAACAAATTTAAAAGAATTGAAATCATATGATATGTTTTTTGACTATAATGGAATGACACTAAATCAATAACAGAAGGATAACAGGAATATGTCCAAGCACTTGGAAATTAACACACTTCAGAATAATACATGTGTTAAAGAGGAATTCTCAAGGGAAATTAGAAAATTTTTGTATTAAATAAAAATACAATATATCACAATTAGTAGGATGTGATTCATGGAGAGAAATTTATGACACCACATGGTTATATTAGAAAAGAAGAAAATAGCAATACCTACTTATGAAGAACAAGAAAAGAAAAATCTGAATAAGTAGAAGAAAGGAAATAAGATGAGTATGATGATTCATGAAATAGGCAGTCAAGACACAACAGACAACCAATGGAACAAAAAGCTGGTTCTTTGAGAAGAAAAAAATTGATCAGCAAGAATGGCAAAGAAAAAGGAATATACTGATCAAGGTTCAGAATGAAGGAAGATAAAACTTACAGTCATTAAATAAATAAGAGAATACTATGAGTAGTTCTAAGCACATCACACTGATAGCTTTTATAAAATGAACCAGCTCCTCAAATGGATCAGTTCCTTATAAAGCACCAACTATCAACATTCACCCAAAATGAAACAGATAATTTCACTAGGTCCATTATTATAAGTATTGTTAACTATATATAAAAAGAAATTTAACTTGCAGTTAACAGTGTTCTGAAAAAGGAATCTCCAGGCCCAGATGGTTTCCTGGCTAGTCTTACCAAACATTTAAAGACAATAAAACCAATTTTATACAATCTCTTCCAGAAAATAGGAGAGGATGGAATGTTGCCCAATTCATTTTATGAGGTTAGCATTACCATAATATGAAAACCAGACAAAGACAGGGTACTACAGACCAATATCTATCGTGGATAAAGATGCAAAACTCCTTCATTAGCCAATCAAACCCTGCAATATATAAAAATAATGCAGCATGACCTAAAGGGAAACAAATTAAATCAAGATAACCTACCACATTAAAGTCCAAAGCAAAATAATATAATCATAGCAGCAAAAGTAGAACAAACATTTGACAAAATTCATTTACTCATGATCAAAAAACTTAGCATACTAAAAATTGAAGAAATTTTCTTCCCTTGGAATTTACAAAAACCTACATCTAATATAGTTAATGACAAAAGACTAAGTCCCCCCCCAAGTTAAAATAAGGTAAGGATGGCTACTGTCACCCCTCCTATTGAACATTATCCTGCAGAAGTTATCCTGCAGAACATTATCCTGCAGAACAATAAAGCATAGTAGAGATTAAGAAAAAATACAATTATACTGGTTTGTAGAAAACATTATTGCCTATGAAGGAAATGCAAGTGAATTGACAGAAATAAAGAAAAAAATGCCCAGAATCTTGTAGAATTAATAAATTTCTAAGTTATATAACACAAATCCAAAAACAAAAATCAATTTTATTTCTATATACTTGTAAGAAACTGGAAGTAAAAACATTTTTAAAATATCATTTCCAATAGCTGCAAAAGACATGAATGACTTATAAAGTTAGAAAACAAAAACAACATACACTAGATATATATCTTATAGTTAAACTATAAAATATTGATATAAACAATCAAAATAGACACTAATAAGGTTATGTATTAGAAGACTCAACATAATACAGATGTCAGTTCTCCCAAAATTTACTGTGAACACAATTAGAATAATAATTTCAGAAATTATCTTTGTTGATTTAGACAAACTGCTTCTAGAATTTACAGATAGGTATATATTGCATCTTTTCTCTGGTATGAGAAAATAAAGATGTAAATGCGGCCTAGAATTGTATGTTATATATTGTGAAATAGAAAATGCTCAAAGTAAAATAGGGTGAAAGGGGAAAAATAATGAGATTATAACAAAAAAGGAAGGAAACAAATTTTATGTATATAGGGGGGTGGTAGGGTGGGTAGGACTATGGGAAAAAATGAGAATTAAGTTGTGTCTTATACTGGTACAAATCCCCATTATGGAGTACAATCATGATGCGTATATGTGATGTACCAATAAATATTTCAATAAATAAACTTAAAAAAAGAATTTATATGGTGGAAAAGAAATGGACCTGACAAACTTAATTATTTTTTGGAAAATTTGTAAAAGAAAATGGATAAAACAGTCTCTTCAATGAAGTATATTAGGTCAAACCGGCTATCTATGTATATGGTAGTCAGATGTGTTGTCCATTGCACAATGTCTATAGATATAGAATATATATTTAGAAATGACCTTAATCTAAGCCTCACACTTTGTACATGCATTATCTCAAATTCAATCACCACATAGCCAAATAATAAAAAGTATAGTTATGAAAATTTTAGAAAACACAGGAAAATCTTGATGGCTTTGAATTAAGAATAGTTCTTCTGTCCATCTCATGACCAACAGCTGCATAAGAGCTGTTATGAAGGTTCTTCTCCAGGTTCACGTCTCTGAGACAGGCTCAGCACAGGACTGACATTCGGCCTCAGAGAGGTGGTTTTTCTGACTCACATGGATTGAGCATCGACTCAGTCCATGCTTCCCACTCAATGCCCATCACACCCCTGCAAAGCCCTGCCATATGACTCTCTCATTTTTTAGATCGAGACACTGAAGCACAAAGCAGTGTGTCTAGAGTAAGTTCATGAATGACACAACATGGAATGCCCCAGGGCGGTGCCACCCACCACTCCCTTCTCACCATCTGAGCCTTCTCCACCTTCTTCAGAATGTCAATGACTACATTTCATGACTCCTGTGGCCCAGAAGCATGTGTTTTCTGGCGTGTACTCAGCCCCTCACTTGTGTGGTCTTTATTCTCCGGCCCATCTTCAGGTGGTGGTGGGTCTTCGCTCTCCAATCCTACTGCAGGAGTAAACCATGTGGAGTCTGTATAGCGCCCTCTGGCACCTAGATTGAATTGGGCCAGATGGACTGGTTCCGTGTTAGGGCTCCAGGACAGAAAGTTGTCCTGAAATGTGGGATTATGAGTTATGTATTTTCATTTTACTTTCCTCTGTTTTACTAGTTTTCTAAAATGATTATGTCGTACTGTTAACTTGCAAAATATTATCTAAAAATATCAATTAGTTGTGGATGAAATATGATTTAGGAGATTAGACATAATTTTAAAGATGCCTTTTATTTAGAGTATGGTAACACATAGTTTATATTATTATTTACAGCTATTGATGGATCCAGAAAAATCAGATTACTATTTGTTTGAATACTATGGCACATATTTTCTCTTTTTTTGAGAATAATGGCAGTATGTGGCAACTATGCTTTCATACACTAAGGTTTTAATATTTGTTATGTGACACATTTTTTTTGTAGTTTTATCAGAAAATAAAGCAAACTATAAATGCTATTCAAGTGTGTATTTATTGATCCTTTGAATGAACAGCTTTGTGCCAGCTCAGGATGGCCCTGCAGAAACTAGAGACTTGTTCACCACAGGCTGGGCCCCTGCACAGGTTGCTTTTGGAAACTTTATGATTCTTCTTGGCTCCAGTTGGAACCATAACCCAGATATCAGCTTCTGAAATCTTTTCTCTCTGGAAGTGGACAGATATAGACGAAACAAAATATGCATTTATTAATCAGGATGTACAGAAACAACTATCACTAGATCTTAAGTATGAGATACTTCTTTTGGTATGGTCAACACATTCTGAAATGGGAGTTAGGGGCTCATTGTTTATCTTCAGATCTGGTTCCTAACATTCTATGTACCTGAAAGTATGAAAATCTCAATTGACATTAGGACCATTGAACAGTATATTTGTATATAAATCCATGATGTCTCCTTGTTTCTTTTTATCTTCTGTAGCTTTGGGCCAAATTATGTTGTATGTGGATGGAATGAATGGAGTAATTAACCACAATGAAACCATTCAGTGGCTGTATACACTCATTGGGTCAAAGGTAAGAGGAATTTACAGTTGAATGCTTTGTTTCCTTTGCATATCATATGCATTTTCTTTTACTATCCTCTTTAACATAATTTTGCAGAAAAAATATCCAATTCATATTTGTTCAAGTCCTGTCTCAGAAAGAACTTAAATTTTAAAATATATTTAAATTGAAAATAGTTTATGAAATTTTAATGCATTTTTTCTTAAACTGTAATTGAATGTCTTTGTATTTTCACTTTTTGTTAAATGTTATAGCATAGATTTAGTCCCTGTGTACCTACTATGCTTCATGTTCATAGAAATTAAAGCATTTACATCCATATTTGTATGTTGTACATATGAATATGAGTATTTATATATAAAGATAAGATAATTTGAGACTTCCTTTCAACTTTACTATTAATTGCAAGAGGTAATCAACATTTATTAAAGGTACCAACATTTATCAGGTACCATGCCATGCCAGTTGTTTTACACACATCATCTCACTTTAATCTTCATGCTATCACTATCAGGTAAATAATATTATACTCATTTAATAATTGAGGAAATAATATTATCATAGTTTGGTACTTGATTGCTTTGAAACTTAGTGAATTCAGTTCTCAGTTCATTTTTGAGCCCAACATTTTGACCCTGTCCCTATTATTTGTTTGGGTTGTGTCATATAAGCTAGAATTTGTCTGAATCAATTGCCTCAGGATTCATTACACTCTACAACCCAAACCATTTATTTGGTGGTTGTCATTTTAGTACCTGTTGCACCTCCATGAGCCAATTAATGAAGAGTACAGAGACAGCATGGTATTTGATTAGGAGAATGTTGCCACTTCCCCATGGACACTGGCATGCATCCACCCAGCTGTGGCCATGGCTGTGAGGGCCCCATACCCTGTACAAGGGCTGCCAAGGAGCAGATCCACCTCGTCACTGGACATGTGCCAGAAACTGGCCAAGGCTTTGGCACAGTCCTCTCTGGGCTCAGGGTTGAGAGTGAAGGTAGCTATGGACCTGACTGTGGGCCGCTTGAAGAGGGATGAACAGGGGTCATGGCCAGGGCAAGTGCACATACAGCAGTGTTGGGGGCACTGACGGTGGAGGAAGAGCACCTTGCAGGAAAGTGAAGTGGACACAGTAGGAAAGTTGGGGGGAGGGGAAGGTCTTAAAATACAGAATTTGCACCAGGCTTAAACAAGTCTGCCCACTGAGCCTGTGGTCAGCCCCGCCAATTCCCAGTCCCCATGTTCACCGTCCACCTTGAATCAAGGTCCACCCTGAGTCATGTGATCCTGTCCGGGGTGCTGTGTTCCAGCATCGAGTCACATCCCAGGTCTCAGTTTTTATCTTACCTACCTGGTTTGTCTTTGTGGCCAACATGGTTCTAGTCGTAGGCTGTATCTTCCTCCCAAGACTAACCGGACTCGTGGAGATTGTGCCCTGGCCTGGTAGAAAGCCTGTTCTTGGTGGACAGTACTGGTATGTAAATGCCCTGTGCCCCTGTGCCTCAGCTGGCCCTTCATTGGCCCCTGAATTTTTTTTTCCCAATTGTACTGATGAGAGAATGTTTTCCCCTTTCATAGTGAAAGCATCTGTGGTTTCCTGGAGGAGATTGAAGTCTTTTTTTATTTTTATTTTTTCATTTTGGCATTGTTTTCTGTGGAAAATGAAAGTGACTCTATGTTGAAACTGATGTAAGTGGGCTTAGAAGCAGAGGAGAAGGAAAGCTGAGCCTACTGGGCTAAGCTAGCCAGGCTGAAGGAAGATTTATATCTGCTGTCCTGCTGTAATGTTTTCTGTTTTCCTTCTGCATCTGCTGGACCCTCCCCTGATTCTCACATTCACTGGAAGCCAGTCCCTCCCAAGGATCTCTGGATGATCTCACGGACCTTAAAATCTAGAGAGATGGGAGGAGAGTTTGCACTAAAAATGGACTTTGGGTACATGTCACAGATAAATTCAGAAATATTTATAGCCTTATTATGGCCACGATAAAGTATCAACAACCAGTTCTGTGTCTAAAGGTAACAAAACCTCACACGATTCAAATAAGAAACAGACTCTCTCCTCACTGCCAGAAAGGGAATAGAGTAACGGCAAGGTTAGGGTCTGGGAAGAGAATCAGTGATCAGAGGAGGAGGGGAAGTGTGTCCCCAAATCCACGTGGTGGAAATTCAGTCCCAGCGCAACATTTGGGGATGTGCAGACTTTGGGGAGCTGGTCAGGGGCCAGGGCTCTGCCCGCAGAGTGGGTTAGTACATTGTGAGAAGGGCTGGAGGGGCTGGATTGTCTCTGCTGCTGTCCTGCACGTAAGGACACACTCTTCTTCCCTTGCGGATGCAGCGACCAGGTGCCATCCCCTTGATCTTGCACTTCCCAGCCCATCTCCCTATAGTCTCAGGTGGTGTGTCATAGCAGCAAAAATGGAGTAAAACAGAGGAGGAAGGGCATGAAGGAGAGAAGAGAGAAATGGAAAGAAATACACAAGGGAAGAAAAAAGAAAGAAAAGAGATGAGAAAGAGAAACAGAGGTAACAGATGGATCTCTCTGCTCCAAGTCTTTGGTGTTGCAACAGCCCCGTGTCGATTTTTCTTTGGAATCATTCTGTAAGGAAAATAAACAATTGAAGAGGAACACACAGAAAAATTCTTATTTCATTTCTAAATAACACGGAGAAATCATAAAAACTTCAAAAAATGATTTGGGAGGAATGGTGCTTTTCCAGGATGGCACACCAAATGTGCTTGTCTCTGGCTCCTTGGGGGCTCTGCCTGGGATTTCCCTCTTCTCCAGCCACACCAGCTCTGGACCCACGGAAGTTTCTGTCTCCATCTCTCATTTTCCCAGGAAGGTCCATGACTGGCTCAGTATTGCTAGGGCAGAAAAGTAAAGTCAAGAGCCAACTTGTGCCCTGGGGCTCATGAGACTGTTAGAAAGGAAAACATCAGGGACACCTGTAGCCCATAGCTTGTGTCCTTCAGTGACAGCACTGTGACATCAGATGCAGGTCCCACGTGACCTGTGGGGTGTGCTCATTCCCAGACCAATGGCTGAGAGTGGACAATAGCAGCACTGCCAAGATTATCCAAGATCTCATTACAAAACCAGAGCAGTGTTGACCGGGACTCCTCCCTCAGTTCTGTGTGGATTGAGAAGCCTCTGGAAGGACAATGAATGTGCCAAGCTCAGGATCCTTGGCTCCTGAGGGTGAAGCCTCAGTGACCTCCCTAAACATACAGATTGTTTCCCAGGGATGCTTGTATTTCCTGTGAACAGTCAGATTCCTATCAACCTGAAAGGTTTCCCTTGAGATCCTACTATCTTTTGTCTTAAACAATCATGGAGTTGGTAAAGGAAGAACTGATTTGGAAATTTTTTGTCATTATGTTTTCATAATTCTTCATTTTCCTTCCATGAAAGGCGACAACAAGATGTGATTTTATAGCCTGCCAACAGGTCATTATGCAATGCATATTTGCAGATATTTGAGCTTCATAGCCAGAGGAGAAAGAGATGCATTTGCAGCCAAATAATAACTTTTTAAGAGAAAAAAAAATGTTTTCAATAAAGTGTTTCTCTCTGTTTATAAGAGCCCATCTTTAAACACCCCCAGTCAGAGGTAAGAGGCAGATGTCCATCCTATGACTTATCACAGGGAGAAGATTTTTTTCTCTTCGTACATCTGGAATTCTAATTAGGTGAGGTAAGATGACTCAGTGTGTACAGCTTGGCCTTCTGTTACCCTAACAGAGGGAGCCCATCTCCCTCTGTCCCATCCTGGGCTGTGAGAGACCCTGGCGAGCTCTCACCTCCTCACTGATTTTCCAGGGACACTCTTGGTACTTGTGCTACTTTCTTTGTTCCTGCTCATCCTACGGAATCTTGTTTTTCTATACTCTCACACATTGCTGCTCCTAGACCTCTTGGGTTTTTTTGTACCTGTGTGAGGCTGGACATACTTCCTGCTCCTGCATCACCTCAGCCACCAACCCAGGGTTGGGGAGCCCTGGATTTGCCCTTCTTTGTCTCTCTCTGTTATTCTGTTTGTTGCTCTATCAGCCTGTCTCTTCCTATTCCTCCTGAAGTATCCCTGAAAGGCTCTCATTAGCACAGTAGAATGAAGAGAAACAACATCTATAGAGTTGAAGGGTAGAGGCAGGAGATGTGAGTGGGGAGGGGAAGTATCACAGTATACTAGTCATGAGGTTATGGGGCCTGGTGAAAAGAGAATGATGGAAATGTGGAGACATCTTGAAGATGACCTTCCCAGGCTGGATTTATGGATCTAGAAAGATGAAGGCAGGAATCAAATGTGAGTCACAGTGTTGCTTCTGAGCAACCATGAAATTGGAAGTGCCTCTAGCAGGAGTGAGGAAGTTAGAAGTTTTGGGGTTTGTTGGCAGGAAACAGGTGCTGAGATGAAGGAAATGCCCCTGAGGAGATGAAGCAGGTGCCCCCAAAGTGCTTGGTGCTCCCCGCACTCCAGGAAATGATGGCTGATTGATCAGGAGAGGTGATTCAGTTGGGTGCTTTGGTTTTGCTGTCATTAATATATCCCTGCTGTGTGACCCAGTCAGATCACTCACACATGGGTGGACATCAAAACACTGTGAAAGTCACATAAATAGAATCTAAGCCTTCAAGAGGTGGCAATATCACATTCCAGATCATGAACCACATTCCTGTACTTCTGAAAGCTTCCCCATAGGTCCAGCCCTTGACTGGGGAGAAGGCCTCCTTACTGGGAAGCACTTTCCTCTGCTTTAACCAAATGCCCTGTGCACTGGTTGCTGGAGAAACATGCTCTGGCTTCCTGAGCAGGCTGTCTCAGCACTTAAAGGGGGTTATTCTGTGATTTTATCCAGGTTACACTGTGTCATGACTATGGAGATCCTTGGGACAGAATTTCTCATACTATCAGACTAGTTACTAACTTCTGTGTGTCTAGAAAGAACAGTAAAATTCTAGTTTCTGGGAAATGATATTATTGTCCCACAAATCCCACCTTTGCCTTATAAGCCCCTTTGGCAGCAGCCTTTGGTGCTGGCTCAGATAGAACTGGTTATCTACAATCTCGCCCCCCCCCATATACTTACCCCTGCTTCTTTTATTGGACATGTCTGTGATTGTTTTATATCAAAATACAAGACTTTGCTTTTTTTTTTTTCCCGCTATTGGTGAAACCAGAATTCCTGCCTCAAGATAATTGTGAATTTTGGCTTGGCTATTCATCATATTAATTGTTAGTTTTGGCATAAATTTAATAACAAAACTTGTATGTCATGGACAGAATGTTGAGTCTGACAGAGATAACTGCGGTCTGTGTGTTGAGAGAGACAAGCCGGGGTGTTTGAGGAGCTTTGTGGAGTCAGTGGCAGCCGACTTATTCTAAGAACACTTTATCACATCTTTTCACTGAAGTAAAGCTTTACTGCACCTGCAGTAAGTGTTTGGACTTAGGGGTCCAGCACACTTGTGTGGCCTTTTGGGTGGATCACTTTTGCATCTATTCGATGGAGATAAGCTACATAGTGGGAATAATGTGTAAAATACTGAACTTTGGACCTGGCACCAAAACTGTCCACTATTGTTAACCAGTCCTTTTTCTCAAGAGTCTAACAACCTTTAACTTAAAGATATGCTGTATGGGGCCAGGGATTTAGTTCAGTAGTTCCAATACCTGCCTTGCAAGCACAAGGGCCTGGGTTGAACCCCAGTAGCCACATACAACAATGCTGGGCATGGTGACTCACGCCCACCAGCAAACAGATCCACGTACCTCAGTGCTGGGCAGGGTGGCTCATGCCTGTAATCCCAGCACTAGGGAGGCAGAGGCTGGAGGATTTCTGTGAGTTCAAGTCTGAACCCAGACCCAGCCTGAACTACAAAAGCGAGACCTGGTCTCAAAAAAAAAAAAAATCTGTACTCCGCCTGCCATTTACTTCTTGCCTTGGGATTGATATGCCTGAGATTTCCTCTTTTCTAAGTGACTGATATATTCCTTCCAAAATGCTCCAGACCATTTTGTCAGTTATCAGTGCTGTGTCAGACATAGGTGGTTGGTACTGTGTGCTCTGTGTCACCTCCAGATGTGCACTGGCAGAGACCTCCTTAGGTTTCACCCTGCTCCTTTCATTACCTGGAGTGTCAGGGATGCTCCTGGGAGGAGCCTGCAAAATGATGCCAGGCTTCTCATGTCTGTATTCCCCAGAGGTTCTGTGCCCTCAGAGTAACCCATTATTGGCCTTCATTATTATTATTATTATTAATTATTTTTGAGACAGGGTCTCACTTTGTAGTTCAGGGTGACCCTGAACTCACTATATAGCCCAAGATAGACAGAAACTCATGGTAATCCTCCTGCCTCTGCCTCTGGAGTGCTGGGATTACAGGTGTGAGCCACCACGCCTGGCATTGTGATATGTGGTACTGGGGATTGATCTCAGGACCTTGTGCTTGCCAGACAGATGCTGGAACCACTGAGCTCAATCCCTGGCTCATCATTGTTATTAATTTAAAATGGTTTTTTTTTGAGACAATATCTTGCTATGTAGATCCAGCCAGCCTCAACCTTACTGTGTAGCCAGACTGGCATCAAACTCACAGTCCTCCTGCCTCAGCTTCCTGAGTGCTGAGATTATAGGTAGACAGCACCATACCTGGCAGTCGTGTTCTTTGACAGTCTGTTAAAATTTTTGATGAATTTTTCTTGCTGCTCTGAATAGTGGTTCCATCTTCTGCCCTGTGCTCCCAGCAATGGGCTATTGTCTTTTCTCACTGGAAGGGAAATGGTCCCCCTTTAGACTTTAAACTACTTGTTTTCCCTGCAATTCCAGCTCAATAGTGGGCTTAAATAAAATCATGATTTGAATGATCACTTGCCTTTTTGTTCTTATTAGTTTGAGAGTGTTAGTCTTTACAGCTTTCTAAGTAGACAGAAGGCCAAGTTTGAATATTACTTTTTAAAACTCTGTCAGTATATTTAATGCCATGAGATCTTCTTAACCAGTTAGTTCTAGATGATCCAGCCAGAAGAAGTTACCAGAACATCAACATCTTTGAATTGTACTGTTGTCTAAAATCTGTTCTGGATATTGAGGGAGGTATGGTAGTGTCCAAGTATATTTTAGCTACTCTGATGGTGAAGCAGGAGGATTGCAATTTCATTGTCAGCATAGGAACTTGGTAAAACATTGTCTTAAAATGAAAAGGAATGGTCTGTGGTTATTGCTTGGTTATAAAGCACCTGCCTATCAGGAGTGGCCTTGAGCTCAATCCCCAGGAAAAGAGTCCTGGCTATTGGATTTTATGTTTGTAATTCCAAATTTCTTGAATTAATATGTATTTAATTCATAGAAATTGATTTAACACTATTTTTCCTAATGAAGTTAATGCTAAGTGACTGAAACAAAAATGTAGCTGACATTAACTGGTATAACCTGGAAATCTTGCTCTCAAAAGTATCATTTAAAAAACTTTCACCGACCTTTTTGTAATTCTGAGTAATATATTCTTTCTGTATAAAACTTCAGGAATATAAAAAAGTTAAAGCCATCTAGAAATGCTACCACATCATGACTACTAATTTGTAGTACCTTTATGATTTTTTCTTATGTAGTAAACACTAAATATAAGAATTTCCCTGTATTATTATTATATTTAAAAACAATGAATGTAATGTTCTGTCAAGTGAACATACTGTAATCAATTTCATTTTTGCATATTGTTCAACAACAAAATCGGTGTGAATCCGTGCTATATTTAAAAGCTTTATTTCTAAAGCCATACAGTCTAACAAAGCTGTGTTGAAGCCTTTTTCACGTTTCACGTAGTGAGATTTCTAAAATGTCTAAGCAAATTCACGTGCTGTTTGTGTGAGACACGGTGGGTGCAAAGAGCCAGGTTCTTCCTCTGGGCTGGGGCTTCTCTGATGCTTACCTGGATATGTACAGCCAGCAAACAGATTGTATTCTGCTTTCTTACATGACCCCGTGTGATGAGAGTCTTAGTAGGAGAAAAGGAGCAAAAAGCAATTTCACTCGTTATTGTTTCTGGTAGACATCAGGGTGGAGGCAGGGGCTCAGGCTAGGTCTTCCAGGGAGCAATCTGCTGAGGTCCCCACGGTCTAGGAGAGGAGTTTCCATATTGTGTTTGGAAGTGATTAATGTCAGGGAGCTGGTTTGTGGTTCTTCAGTTCTCAAGAGACTTCTTGTTAAACTAGAATGTTTGCTTATTAATTTACATAGACACTGTCTGGGTGGAGCAAGACATAAAAGCAGGAGAAGGGACTTTGATGTCTTTGCCCATCTGGCCAACGGCTACCAGCCATGTTCTAGTAGCTAGAAGTAGAAATGAGTTGTTCTAACGTACAGTGACATTTGGAACCATGCAAAAATCCTCCAAAGCTGGTAACTTTGTGCAGTTTCTCCAGTAAGACAATTCTGTCCTCTTCTTGGAAAGATGAAGGAGCAGAGGAAATCAGCCCAGGAATTTCCCTGAAGGCTGTGGTTTCTCTTTGTCAGTGGTGATAACCCCCATCCCCATAGGGTTCTACCACTCTCCACCTGCTGGCACGGCTGTGGCAGCTCTTTTCTACCCACTGCAAGGAGACTCCAGTGAGCCAGCTGCTAAACTCTTGTAACAGCACATTTGTCATATCTGAGGTTAGCTGTCCCCCACCCCCAGCAGCTTGCCAGGGCTTCTTGTTTACCTAAGGATTCTGTAACCTTGATTATTACTCAGAAAATAATACTTGTCCTATTTCCTCAGAGCTTATGTTTGCCAATGGGAAAGACAGAAATCTCCTAAAGACAATGGAAAGAATCTGATTGGTCTGGGTTTCTCTTTGACTTCTAGAAACAAGTGTGGAGAATTAGATAGCTTCCTAGAATGTGAGATTTTTCACCTGAAACCTTGGATGCTTACCTTGCTTCTACTACCTTATTGACTTCTCTCAGCTGATATTTCCTCTGGAAACAGCATCTAGGTGTTCTTTAAGGCAATGTCTTAATGCAGAGATGTTGTTAACAATTAAAAATGGGTTAGTGTTACATTTTATCAATTAGCTCTTCATAATTACCTTGAGTATTCTAAGGAAAAGTTAGCAAATAGAATATTTTCTGGTTCTTTCCCACTGTTTTTGAATATTCACAAATTTTAATTTTTATTAGCATGTGTTTGCATGACCTGGTTACTTCTGTTATGAAGAGTTGGCACATGTCCACTATCCATTTTATTTCTTTATATTTCCTCCTCTCTCCTCTTTTCATTCATTCACTTTTCTTTAAATAAAGTTTCAGATAAGCCCTGTAGTTTTACCTCAATAAGGAAAATGTTAATTTGTACCATTATTATTTTATTTCTCTTCATTATTTTGGATTGTCTATTCCAAAATTTCCTATTAATTAATTAGTAACCAAAAGGCTTTCAAAAGGCTTATACTTGGCTACTACACTAATCATAAAGTTGGGAATTGCATGGGTGATAAGCAGTTTGTCATCACACTCTGCAGCCTGAGCAAACGGCTTTGTTGCCAATGACTTCCTGTCCTGTCAAGTGTGCCAGCTCTGGTCACTATAGTGCCCCACCTGCAACCCAAGGCCCAAAGTCCTGTACCTAGGAAATACATTTGGGCCTATAGTTTATTTTGGAGAAGACCCATGTCATATTGCAGACAATCTATTAGAAGTTGGTAAAGGAGATATTTAGAGCTTAAGATTTTTGTTGAGGTATTTAATGACTAATTACAAAGGTCTAAAGCCCCAGTCTAAAATGTTTTATCCAAAATTCTGGGTTTGAGTACATGGCATGAAAGTAAGATGTTTCACATAAATTGTGAGAAATTTTTAATTTCTTGTATATCCTAAGGTGCTGGTAAATGTGTAAGCAGTGTGATAAACCTTTACAGATCAAGTTATCTTAATAGTTTCTAATTCAGTTCTAATAATTAGTGTCCACTGATATAACATATTTATGCCATGTTAGTTGAAAGTGAAACAAAATCAAGCATGCCTTTCTAACACCCTTTGTAATTTAAATCCTGAGGTTTGACCATCATTTTCTTTTTATGGTTATTGAAATTTAAGGCATTAGGAATTTGAAGATTTGGGGGAATACTTTTATATCTGCTGAATGAACAACACATTTGACTTGCTCAGTATGGATCTTGTGTTTCTCTAATTACAGTAAAACATGAGCAGAGCTCCAGTGTACAAGTATTGAGAAACTGACTTTTATTCCTTTCCTAAACATCCGATGTGAAACTTAGATGCCCGAGTTCTGAATGGTCTCACTCCAAACTTTCCCGGTGGGTTAACCCAGAAAACAAAACAAAAACCACAAATCATTGTGTTGGGAGCGTCCTGCCACCCCTGACTCTGGCCTCGCCTCCCTGCCAGGTCACACCGGGGTGAGCAGTCATTCTGGGATGGATATGGAGGCTGAGCTTGGCAAATGGTCCTTTCCTGGGTCAACAGGAGTCTCTGTCCCTCTGAAGCCTCACTAGCTGCGACAGAAGTAAAGCTCAGCCCTGTCGCCCCCCAGGCACAACTACTGCATGCTCCTGTCCTCTCCTTTACAAGGGGGTTGTCTCAGGTTCCTGTTATATACTTTGATTTTGCTGAGTACCTTGGAATAACATAAAGTCCATTTTTATTAAAATGGGCAGAATTAAAATGGAATAATAAAATCCCTTCAGATGTATGTAAAATGTAGGTTGCAAGGCCCCAAGGCAGAACCTAGAGTGCGTGTGTGTGTGTGTGTGTGTGTGTGTGTGTGTGTGTGTGTGTGTTTCCTCCAGCTGGAAGGAAGTGTGAGCAGGAGCACAAAGGCTCTCAAGCAGATCTGTGCTCCGTGGGAACCAGCAGAGGCTGCCTGGCTGGGCCGGCTCTCACTTTCCCTGACTGCTGTCCTCTCTAGAGGAGCCCATCTTAGGAAATGCTCCCTGTTTGCATTTGCCAGCGGCATGGGTCTCTAGCAGGAGAAATCCTCTCAGTGTGCACAGTGGAGTCTGAGGCCTCTTTCATTTCCTTAAACCTGGGCTACTGCTTCATTATTCCTTCCTAGAAGGTCACTGAGTGCTGGGCATCTGGTAGGGGATCCTAGTGTTGAAACGGACAGCAGAGAATGTTAATTTGAGAGGGAGCGTACGTGGGGGTAGCTGGTCTACCCCATCCAGGTTCTGAATTCTGTCTGTGATGTGGCTGTCACAAGCAGCCAGGCAGAATGTGCAGGGATTGGGAATTCACTCCTTCGGTTTCACTCTGTCTTCAGGCCACTGCCGCAGACTTCTTGCCTGCAGCTTCCTCTGATTGTTTTAAAACTGCTCTCTCTTGCCCTGGCATCAGATGCTCTGAGCATGAGCATCAGCTCTTACTAAGTCACTACTGTGGAGCCCTCCATTGGAATGTGAATGAGCACAGGAGAAGGTGAAGATCGGACCGTGCAGGCTGGCAAGCCACCTGGCTTCTGTGTCTAGTCAGAGAGGTCATCCTGTCTGAGCTGTACAGTGATATAGGCCCTGGCATTTGTGTGGCTTCCTCCCACCACCCCCATTTGAGCAGCTGGCTCATGCCTCCCCTTTGGACCTGTCCCTCCTGCTCCATTACTGTCTTCCCAGGATTTCCTCTTTTGCAGACATAGGCTAGGAAATCTCAACAGCTCCTCCTATTCATATGGGTCTGAGATAAACAGAAGGGGTACCCGGTGCGGAGTGTGTTGTTAAGAGCTTCGGGAAGAGCAGTCTGTTGAGATTCAGAGGGCCAGTGTGTGACCTCTATGGTGGCTGTTCCAAGGTTTGCAAGTCATAGTCCAGGTGCATAAGGGCATAAAATTAAGCAGTTTCTACGTGAATGAGAGTTTGTTGTAGAATCCTCTTGAAACAATGTCCTTTTATTACTTTCAAATCTATGCACTAAGGCTATTGAGGAGTTTCTGAAGAGAAGCCCCCGGATGTATTTTGATGAGTAATTAGATACGTGTATAATTAGTACCAAGCATTTCCACACACTGCTCTTTCCAAAGCAGTTTATCTAATATATTTGTTTTCAATTTACATAGAAAAGCTTCCAAAAGTACATAAACATAAACTTGGACTCAATAGGAGCCAAATTTATAGAAATCTAAAATTATAAATCATGAACTTTGGGAATTTTTTTAAAAAAATAAAATTATAGTACCAAAAGAGTCTTTGCAACAGAGAAGGCCTGAACGGGCATGTTGAGACCAAAAGAAAACGAACACTTCATGAGAAAACAGTGGAACAGTAGTAATTCTAGGTCCCCAAGACCATGTTAGATGTGCCCAAGGAATCCTTATGAGATGGGCAGAAAGGGCTCCAGCTGAGACCAGCTAATAGGGGAGGTGGAGCTGGGAACCAGCCAGGTTCTTTCCCAGGAAGGCATTTAGAAGGCTTAAACCACATAATAATAGTCTACCCACTAAGGAAGTCGCCAAGCCTGGACTTGCTAGGTTTTTTATTTACTTGAAGAAATTTCTCTAGCTCTGAATGTATAAAGCATAGTTTATTATGCCAGACCTTTCCCTCTGCCCCCAACTTAGTAGTTGTTGAGAAAATTCTCTAAAATTTAGTCTTTTCCTGGGCAGGAAGCAGAGGAGCAATTGTGGGACTTTAAGTTATGTGAGCAGAAACTCTCATAGTTCAGAGCTCTCCAGCCCCTCAGGTTACTATGTTGGGAGGACATAGCCACAGGGATGGAAGCTCGTGACTCTGTTTGCCCCCCCAATTAACTGTGAAGTGGCCTTGGCTTGGCCAGAGCTGGGTGCAGTGGGAAGTAGCCGCTGGAGCAGAGAGGACTTGCTCCATACAGGAATCAGGGCAGTGGGTTGGAAGGAAACTCTTCAGTGAAGACATGATGGCCTACATTTCATACACAACCCTGGCTCAGCAGCTCCTCCTATGTCAGATGAAACCACATCTCTGTCACTGTGTAGTTTCTATTCTGAGATCAGCAGTCAAGCAAATGTGTACCCAGTCAAACCTCCATATCTTAGATTCTACGTAGGTAGTCACCCAAGAGTGGATCAGAACCATTTGGAAGCAAATGTGTCTGTGCTGTACATGTACAGTTTTTTTCTTGCCATTGATCGTTAAATGTTACAGTAAACTATTAATGTTGAACTATAGGAAGGAAGCTCTAGCAGCACTGGCAGCTGAGTGGCTTTGAGGACAGGCTGAGAGGTTCCGGTGGTTTTGCCGTGCACTCAGTGCAGTGACTTGCACTGAGGTAGAGCCTCTGGAGGAGGTGGGTCAGGCTATGTGTGGTCGGTGGAGCAGAAGTCTTATGAATTAAAATCGAGATTTCCATTTTAACCACAGAGACTCTGAGGTGCTTCTTGGTATCTGAGAGGAGATTATATGACCACACCCACTCTTGGAACATTACATGACCACCCCACTCAGGTGTTTTGTTGGGTCTAGAGAGCAAAATTCTGCATCTGGTTTTAGGTGGACTGTAAACACCAGAGACTAGATAAATCTGTTCAGTGTGTGCATGGAAAGAGATCAGAGGCAGAAAGTGAGGCATTCTACACTGAGAGTAGAAACTCTCATAGCTCTTGATCACACTATCAAGAGCCTACCATTTTTTAAAATGCTATAAGAAAAAAATTTTAAGAGGACATTTTTTTTTAAGGTTTTTTGAGACAGAGTCTTACTTTGTGGTTCAGGCTGGCCCTGAGCTCAGCCTCAAACTCACATCACAGCAATCCTCCTGCCTCTGCCTCCCGAGTGCTGGGATTACAGGCGTGAGCCACCACGCCTGGCACTGGTATGTGGTATTGGTTGCCGCTGGGGTGAGTCTCCACACCCAGTATTGTTATGTGGTTACCGGGGATTGAACCCGGGTCCTTGCGCTTGCAAGACAGGCGCCGGAACCACTGAGCTATATCCCCGGCCCTTAAGAGGAAATTTTGATACTTATGTACAATAAGTGTATTAAATATTTTATAATTGGTCCAAGACAATTATTCTTCACTCAAAAAAAAAATCAAACCTTAAGTGCTAAAAACAGTAGTGGACTGCACGCTGGACATGGCTGCAAGGAGCCAGTTGAGTGAAGGGATGACCCCTCAGAAGACTAGTTGCCCAGCTGAGCGGGCAGTGAAGTTGTTTCCAGAGGAAGCAGTTAATTGTGTGACATGCCAGTGAGAGTTGAGATAAATGGGCACAGAGAAGTAACCACTGGATTTGAGGCCACTACAAACCTTGATAAGAGTAAAGAGTGGAGGTGATATAGGTCATATCAGATTGAGCTGGGAAATCAATGGGAAGAGGGCCAGGGGCCATAGAAACTCTTTGGACAAATTATCCTATAAATAAGATCTGAGAATCATGATGGAGAACTGGCTGGGGAGGGACATGGAGTCAAGGAAAAAATAGGTAGTTTGCTAGAAATGTGACAGCAGAGGGAAAGGACAAGGGGGAAGAGGTGTTGTATGATTTTATAGAAATGGCTTGGGATTGGTAAAATTTTAAGATTTCCCCAGTGGATTATTCA
Source organism: Petromus typicus (assembly GCA_004026965.1). Taxonomy (NCBI): domain Eukaryota; kingdom Metazoa; phylum Chordata; class Mammalia; order Rodentia; family Petromuridae; genus Petromus; species Petromus typicus. The sequence continues at coordinate 104,432 of PVIR01001061.1, read as the reverse complement.
ATGAAGTCTCTTACTTGGGCCCCTCTTACAGTACTTATAAGGTCTATGCTTTAGTGAGTAGGTGCTTTTGGGAGCCACGGTGTCATCTTCTGGCTGCAAAGCAAATTAAGACTGTCGACTAGTACAACCCCTGTGGAGATCAGTTTGGAGATTCCTCAAAAAGCTAGGATTGGAGGTCCCATTTGACCTGGACATTGCCCTGCTAGGTATATACACACAAGAATTAAAAGACTCATATCACAGTGCCATATGTGCACCCATATTTATAGCAGCTCAGTTTGTAATTGCTACATCTTAGAAACAACCCAAGTGTCCATCAACTGGAAACTGGATAAAAAAGCTGTGGTTCTTCTACAGAATGGAGTATTACTCTGCCATAAAAAATAATAAGTTTGAATTGTTTCTACTTAAATGGACATACCTTGAGGATATCCTCATAAGTGAAATAAATAGGTCACAAATAGGTAAATATCACATCTTTTCTCTTGTATGAGAAAATAAAGGTGTAAATGAGTGCTAGAATTGTATGATATATATTGCAAAATAGAAAATACTCAAAGTGAAATAGGGTGAAGGGGGAAAAATAATGAGATTATAACAAAAAAGAAAGGAAACAAATTTTATGTGTATAGGGGGGTGGTAGGGTGGGTAGGGCTATGGGAAAAAATGAGAATTAAGTTGTGTCTTATACTGGTACAAATCCCCATTATGGAGTGCAATCATGATGTGTATATGTAATATACCAATAAAGATTTCAATTAAAAAAGAAGGAAGTTAGAGCTGATTCAAGCACAATGTGTTGATGGAAGCTTAGGGTGGGTCAGGGCCCCTGACCTGGTCATTAAGTGATGGATTTGTAAGTGAATAGTTACCTCTAAGCCCACTCTGGGCCAAGTATACATTGAGATTATGGAGACACAGTGCACATAAGCCCCTTCTCTCTTTGAAAGAGCATGCCACCATGGAGATGGGCACTCATTGCCAATAGCTTCGGGTAGGATAGGAAGCTAAAAGCAGAGTTGTAGTTTCCTTGATACATGATTTGAACTCATTACTGGGATGTAGTTGGTGTTTGAGCTCACTGAAGATAGCTGGGTCAAAGGAAGTGAGACTGTAGAGAAGGGGTTTGCAGCAGTATCTCAAGGGAAGAGGAGACCATTCTGGAATCCTTTAAGGTGCCCACAGCCCCAGGAATTAGAATCTGTGACAATTTCTACTGGATATGTGTTAGTTACATTTCTTGTTGCTGAGACAAAATAATCCTACAGCCGAGATGAAAGGTGTTCATTGTAGCTCTTAATTCGCAGAAGTTTCAGTTCATAGTTGACTGGCTCCAAGGCAGGATGGCATGGCAGAGAGGCATCACAGTGGAGCAGTTTCTGGTGGGAAGAAAAGCAGTGAATCAAGCATAACAGTAGCATTTGTCCCTGATATCCTGCCTAAGCTACCTTTAGGGCAGGTAGCACTCATACGCAGGTTGGGAACTCTTAATCCTAGCATTGCACTGTGAATCAATCCTGGAATTATACACTTAATCCCAGCAACACACTATAGAGCCAGCCACTGCTGAAAAGCCCCACCTGTGACAGCATGAGTCTTTGGTGGGAACTCTAGACTCAGACTATCAGGGGAAGTGTAGGATTTTCTCTGGGTGAGTGACTCATGGCTTCTCTCATAGCGTGTTCTGTGTGAGGAAGCCTGTGGGCTGTATGGCCTCTCACAGATGCTGACACCTGGGCCTAGGGAGTGTGGGTTTCAAGACCCCAGGCAGCCTTTGCTGGGTTTTAAGAACAGAGAACTTAGGGGGCCGGGGATTTGGCTCAGTGGTTTCAGCACCTGTCTTGCAAGCACAAGGACCCAGGTTTGATCCTCAGTAACCACATATACTGGGTGTGGAGACTCAGGCCCAGCAGCAACCAGTATCACATACTACAGTGCCGGGAGTGGTGGCTCACGCCTGTAATCCCAGCACTCGGGAGGCAGAGGCAGGAGGATTGCTGTGATATGAGTTTTAGGCTGAGCTCAGGGCCAGCCTGAACTAAAAGTGAGACACTATCTCAAAAATCCTAAAAAAAAGAACAGAGAACTTAGTTGGGTAACATATACTTCCATTCCAGCACTCTGGGAGGCTAAGGCAGGAGGATTTACAAGTTCAAGCTTAGTCTGGGCAATTTAACAATTTAGTGAGACCCTGTCTCAAACTTTAAAAAATAAAAAGATCTGGGGATATAATGAAGTGCAAAGGCCTGGGCCCAATTTTCTGTCACCTCACCCCCAAAATGGGAAACTTGGCTCAGGTTCTTGTCTATCCAAGCAAGTTGCTTGTGACCCAGAGAAAGTTGTTTATACTGTTGTGCATGTTCCCTCACCAGAAAAATAAGAATTGTGACTTTGTCTACCTCCAACAATTGTTGTTGGGTTAAAATGAAATAAGCCACTCAGCATCACTGCCTTCTGTGTAGGGAGCCTCCTAGGTAGCCAAATGCCTTGTGTTCAGATTTTGCTTCTGTCTTAGAAGCTGTGTGACCATGGACAGGGTTCTGTAGGCCTCAACTTCCTGCTCCAAACAGTGGGGAGATTATTAGTACCTGCCTTCTAAGGGTTGTAATGACGGGTTAGTGAGGCCCTAATAAGGAAGGTTCATAATTGCTAACAGGGGAATTGAGGTCGCTGTGAGTGCTGATTACCTGCCTCAGTTAGCAGGATGCCAGGCTCAGCTGGATGAGGTCACAAACATGATGGTTTTGTCTATTCTCCAGTTCCGCCTGGTGGTGAAGACAGCCCTGAAGCTGCTGCTCGTCTTTGTGGAATACTCGGAGTCCAATGCACCTCTTCTCATTCAGGCTGTCTCTGCTGTCGACTCCAAGAGAGGTGAGCAGTCCTCAGCCCATTTGTGATCAGAAGGGAAGGAGGCATCCAGGTCTTCAGAATTAACAGCATTCTGTGGGTGCAGACATCTAGCTGTAGGAAAGTGCTGCTTGGGGTAGTGAATATGCAGAGATGAAGGCTGGAGTGTGGTGTGAGCATGAAGGAAAGGCATGTGTGAACTACCCGGGCAGAGGGAGACCGTGTGCTTGTCTTTATCCTCTGCCAGCTGCACCGCTGCAACCACAGACAGCTCCTCCCTTTCTCCGTGTCTCATCCAGGTCACTTCAGCCTCTCCTTCCCACCCCTCTCTCTCCATGCCTCATTGCTTCTGAATCTTAGTTTTTCCTTGAACTTCTCCCCTTCTCTCCCTGCCATTCCCTGCCTCATTCTGGCCCTCACTGTCTCTCTCCTGATGTCACTTTTAAGTACAATTAGAAGATTTTTCTGAAAATCTAAATTTGGTCCCATTGTCAAACCCCATCTAAAACCTTCCATTGACCTTCTGGTGTCTGCAGGATGAAATTCAACCAAATCCTTCACCTGACTTGTGGGACAGCTTGCCATCCCGCTCTCCCACCTGGTCTCTACCAGCCCTTCTTGCCTTTCTCATGGGCTCTCAGAGGCCCCGGGTGTCTCTCCTTTCTCCTGTGACTTCACTGCCTGTCTGTCAGTGTGTGTGCTCTGGTCACAGGCAGGTGTGCCTCATGTGGGGGAGTGTGAGCTGTGGGTGTGCTTAGTGTCACATGCTGTGCAGGCCTAGAAGAGTATGAAACCTGAATCTGCAATGCTGAGGATTTGTTCTGCTTTGTCTTTTGATTGTTTTCCTTCCTAAAAGGACTTAATAATCACTAGCATTACTTTCATAAAAACTAAAGGAAGACCAAACTCTTAACACATTTTTTCTTTCCATGATTATAACAATAATACTACTATAGAAAACTTGGAAAAACCAATGTAAATAAGACTACCAAAGTCAGTTTTTAATCAGGCATAGGGGTACACACCTATAATCCCAGCTACTCTGGAGGTTGACGTAGAGGTATTGGAAGTTCAAGACCAGTCTAGGCAATTTATTGATACTGTTTCAAAAACCAAAGAGAAGGGATAAAGAATAGCTCAGAAATCCCTGGGATCAATCCATATTGTTTTCAAAAAACATCATGTTTTGTCTCAAGAGACAAGATGATATTGGTTATCATGGTGTTATATTTCCTCAGAACTGTGTGAACACACTTGTGCCTGCATACACACTCACACCCAAATCAGCCTAGATGGAACTGTGCAGAAGGAAGGGCATTGACATAGCACTCTTCATTCAAGTCGCTCCTGTTTCTGAGGCAGTGATGCTTGGAGACACCTCCCACTTCTGATGCTAAGCCCAAATGCAAAGGGAAGCAGCTTCTCAGTCTCTTGGAAAGTTTGAGGATAAGTTAATGAAAGCCATGTAGAACCATAAACTGAGGCTCCTTTGCCACGATGAACATGCAGGCAAATGTCAACTCAGACATGGATCCCAGAGGGGACAGTTGCAAGGCTTCATGTGGGTATATGTGAAGGAGGCGAAGCCTAGTGCATGGTGCAGGGCTGTGGGTTTGGAAGGAGGATCCCAAACCAGGGCCAGTTTCTCTGTACCAAGAATTTGCCATCTGGTGCCAGATAGGAGAAGACTTCTTGCCAAAAGCAGGACCCGGAGCCAACTGAGAATCCTGCATGAGGATGACTAGTGGCTCAAAAACCACGTCTAACTTTCCCAATGCCAGTCTGATAGGTTTAACATATTCACAGTGAGACCATACATGCATGAATGTCCCACTGCGCGGGGGGCACCATCTAGCAGGACTGTCTCATGCTACCCAAGGGGACAGAGTCATGATGCACCACTGCAGCTCACATCAGCTGAAGCATATTAAGGCTGAAGGTGGGTGTTAGAGAAAAAAAGCAGCTCTTTCTATTCATCCTTGGAGAATTGGTGTTCCATCCGCTCTGGGGATTACTTTAGAACAACTAATGGGCCGTTTGTCAACTTCTTTGTCCTAAGTTTCAAGTAACCCTAAGGGCCCTTCCCACAAGAGCCGTATTAGTGTAGGAGCCTTCTTGGGACCTTGGGTTTCTCTTTTGCCTTTGTGGAGCTGAAAGATTCCTTCTTGCACTTCACATTTCATGAAGCGCATGTATTTTGAGGGGGAATGATCTTGAGGTGAACCCAAGACATTGTATCCTCCACTCAGCCATAGCTCCTAGCCAGAGGCACTCTGCTGTGCTCTCTGTACAAGACAAAATGATAGCCATCTTTTCTCAGTTACTCTAAATTAAAAAACAGAACAGCTAATGGATGGTTTTCTCAGCTTCATGGTTTTTGCCTATAAAATTTCTTAACCTTTTGGCAACTGCTATCATCTGTCTGCTACTACATACTAGCAGCTGAAAAAAAAAAAGAAGGACTAGTGCTCATGGAAAAAACTCAAATAGCCTATCACGTATGGTTCAATAACATGTTTCTTTATGGACATGTGTGGTCTTGGCTATGATTTTATAATACATACATATAACATCATCCTATTTTACTGCTAGTAAAATTGTTCCAGAATTCTATGGCAAAATTAAACATATAAATATGTCATGGTGTTCTGTGGAAAGCAGCATGAATTCCAGCTGTGTTTCCACCTAGCAGGGCTAGAAGCAGCTCCAGGGTCTCTAGCAGCTGGGCCATAGAGCAGCTCCAGGTGCCAAAGTGACCGAGAGCAAACCAAGCATGACCATTTGTGCACACATTTACAAATAAGCCATAAATTCACTCCTCAAAGTGGTTTTAGTCTCATTCTTTAGCAGGGGTGAGTGGCATATTAAGTGTAGACATTTTTTCTCTCTTTTCAAATAGAGAAGAAAAACTGTCAGATTTAAGAAATCAGCAAATAAACCAACAAAATAAACTGAGTCCTCAAAAATCCTAAGGCAAACGAAGTCATCCCAGAATAAACTCTGCTGGTGGCTTTACAAACATCATGCATGGCCACCCTTCAGTTAACCAGAAGGCTTCATCCTGCAGTGTAAGGTAAAGTGACTCACTTAGAAAGCAGAGATAAAGCGGACTGGGTCAAAGGTCATCACATTTGGTAATTAATATCTATGAAAGAAGGAAAATATTAAATGCCCTGCTGGACTCAGGAAGCACTTTGGCACAAAGGCTGGAATGGAAAGGTGGATTTCATTAGTCTCGGGGCCTGGTACAGCCTTACACCTGTCTGCTCAGACCCCTGGATCTTCTTTTCTTTTGCTTGCATCTTCAAACCCCTTTCCCTTTCTGGTGGATGGGGCCTGGCAGATAGATAGACAGACAACAGAACTTATAGATACCCTTGAGAGAGCTTCATTTGGTCATCTTAACAAATAGAAACTCTTCCTTTGAGGTCTACCCTGAGGTAGTGATAGAAGCTGGTTGGAAGCCAACCACTCCCTGGTCAGTGGGACCTTCCCTCTGACTGGAGGGTTTTTTCCTTGAAGAGGGTAAGGCAAGGGACCAGGCAGGATAACTCACTGTGAAATTTCAGCCATAAATCTTGGCTTTCTCTAATTTGGTTCAGCACAGCTTTTGAAGAAGTTCCATTTTCCACTTGAATATGAAGTGATGAGGTATAACATAATTCTTTAACATGTGTATCACACGTGATTAACAGGAGAAAGTCTAGCCATCCTTTCAAGCAATCCTGTCTCTGATTCTACTCCAGAAATATGGACTGGGGAAGATTATGCAGAGCGGGGTAGAAGCTAGAGGTTAACAGAACTCTAGCTCCATCTCACTGTTCTTTAAGTAGACGTGTCTCAATGGAGTGTGGGTCTGTTACATAGAACAATGTGCAATGTGCTGTTTGAGAACTAGACCAACTTGCATTTGCATTTTGCAAATATCTTACTCTCCTTTGGTTTTAATGCATGTACATAAGAGAGAGTAAGATGCACAATGCCTTGAGCTGTTTGTTCTATGGGTTTTTATTTATTTGCTTTAAGAGAGAGGCAGTATGGTTTGGTCATGAGAGAGGACTGCCCTTCCCTAGTTGGGTAGGGTGTCACTCCAGACCACCATGATAGTCACACCAGCTGGTGTTTGAGAACCTGTTGTGTAAGAAACATGACACTAAGCATTTTTCATGTGCAATTCGTTCATTTGACAAGTATTCAGGTATCAACGTGTACTTGCACACATAGAAAACATTAGGTCCAGATCCAGCATTTGGGGAGCAGGTGGAGGAACAGTGGAGTTGAAAAGAGACATAGGATGATTAAGTGTTGTCTTTCAGTGTATCCAAGACAAAGTGTTTTGTCTTAGTGATGTCTTGTAGTAGTCCTGTAAGTATCAGCTCACTGTTTTATGTGGATCTTTGAAGCCAGACTTCTTTCCATGAATGTGGAACTGAATTTTTTCTCTTATGTGATGGGGTGGGGTCACGTGGTTTATGATTCTGATACAAGGGCAACCCACTCCTTCTTCTTCTTCTTCTTCCTCTTCTTCTTCTTCTCTCTCTCTCTCTCTCTCGACAAAGGTGGGAAGCCATTGAAGATAGTGATCCAGGCCACTTAAGTCTGATAGAAAGCAGCTCCTTAAAGACTTGGCAGTGCCAATGCTGAACACCAGCCTCGCCAGAGCCCCGCCAGAACTATTTTTATGTCACTCCTTTCTTCACCTTCATTCTTCTAAAGATTTTCCATTTTCTAGTCTTAAAGGAGAGTGAACATTCATCCCGGCAGTATATCACGATTACATATCTCCAGATTCCAAATCATTAAATGCTAATAAGGGAATCACCATTGAAGAATACCTTTTTCAGTTGTCAGTGTTGTAGTATTCTGATGATAAAGGGTTAGATGGCGCTCACATGTGCCTATGTCTACATGGGCATGGGAGGGTGTAGTCACTATTTCCTTCCCTCTGAACACCTACCTCCGTTTCTTGCTTTCCCTTTCTCAGGCTCTCTTGGGTGCTTGGGCTTCAAAGTAAGCAAACCAGAACCAGAGGGCTCAGGAGCACATTGGACATGCTTAGTCCCAGTGCTTCCTCCCCTGTACACTGTTCCTTTTAACCGTGTTCCAGTGACTGTGGTACCTATGCTATATGTTGAGCTTTGGGGCTGTGCGTGAATAATAGAAGTTACCCTTCTCATCACTAAACTGTGAGACCCAAGGCATCCTGATCGTATCCACCAACTCTCTTAAGGGCTGAAATGGTTAATCTGCTGGGCATCAGAGAGCAATTACACTGTGTGGACTTCAAAGGAGTCTAATGAGGAGTATCAGTAAGGAGACAATTTGGCCTGTGGCAGAGGCAGGCATGCCTCTGCATTCGGAGTCAGAGGATCTTCTGACTGACTGAGATTTGGCCAGGGACTAAGACTTTCTGTTCACTGGGAGAACCAGGGGCACTCTCCATGAGTCCATATCTCTGTCTTTGATGTCTTAGGCAGGTGTCTCTGTTTAACCTTCCCAACTTCTCTCCTTTGCTTACTGCATACATCTGCCTTCTGGTTCTTTTAACCCTGTTGTAGTTTAACCCACTCTTGACCTTCTCAGAGGTTTACAGGCCATTATTATTCAGCAGAGGTTTTATTGATCACATACTGTATGTCAGGCACTATAGTAAGAGCACAGAAATGAACAAGATAGATACTGTTCCTTTAAGAGCTTTTATCTAAAGGCCAGAAGTGGCTCTGACATAATCCACCAAAGGATCAGCACTTGGGGACTATTGTAATTAGATTATTTCCAATTTGCTTTCACCAAGCAAAAATAAGCAATACCTTTTGAGGTATCTCTAGAAAAAGAAAAAGCTTCATGCTTTAAACCACCAAGCCAAGGGCAAAGCAATGCCTACTTCACTTCAAGCATTGACCTCAAACATGGGGAACCATGTTAGGGGTGGCTCCCACTTTGTTGCCCTGCCCTTGCCTGGTGATCCTGAGCATGAAGGATTTTCCTGCCCCTCCTGGAGCCTGGAAAGAGCCCTCACCTGTGGTGCCCACTGAGGAGCCCCTCTTACCCTAAGCCCTCCTCAGCCATTCCTAATACAAGATACCTCCTCCACCAAGTGACAGGCTTAGCTGTCAGCTCTGCGACCATGTCTGCTTTGGCTGTTGTTCCTAAGCAATTCATTAGATTTTAAAGCTGATGAGGTGACTGGCCACTAGACTTAGTACCCAGCTGATGTTTAAACAGCATTTTTGCCCTGATAGTATAGAGGCAGTATTTTCCTATTCTTGACATCACTGCTAGATGGGCATGTCACTGTTAGTACTTAGTCATTGCTAGAGGGAGTGATGACCCTCCACATCTTTTCCTCTGGGTGCTGATAGACATTCAAAGAATAATTCCAAAGAATTTTCCCACTCTGAAGTGTATGGCCCAAAAGTTACATATATATAGGTTTTTTAAAAATTGCACATTTTCTAGAAGGATTTTTTTCAAGCAAGTATGTAGGTGCCCTTGTGCTGAAAAGCATATAGTACCTTTGTGAAGAGGGCAAGGACTGTGTGGTACATTATTTTCTGCCAAGAAATGTTCTTCCTTAGAAGCACATACAAGACCATTCTAGGGTTGTCATCACACTTGGAAACTTGATAACTGAACATCAGTGCTGTCACTGAAAGATGGATCCTGGATTAATTTTGATGTGAGTTGAATACGAAGTGTTGTTGAATGTGTTTTTCTAATGATGTTTTGTTTTAATTATAGGCATCAAACCCTGGACAAATATCATGGAAATCCTGGAGGAAAAAGATGGAGTTGACACAGAGCTGCTGGTTTATGCAATGACTTTGGTGAACAAGGTTGGTTAATGTGTGTTGCAGGTTGAATTATCATTCCAAAAGATACAACAGACTCTCCCTTAGACTTTTGAAAATGACCATATTGGAATTAAGATCTTAGGATATGCAATGCAGTTACCTGGAGATCACTAGGGTAGACTCTAATGTGGTATGATTGGTTTCCTTATATGAAGAGAGAGAGACGCAGAGGAAAGACAACATAGACATATGCACATAATGAAGACAGCCAATGGGAAGCAGACAGGAGGCAAAACAGAGCATCTATGGGCCACAGAATGCTGAGGCTCTCAGCAACAAATCCAGATTGAAGCAACCCAGAATCATCCCAAGGAAAGCATGGTCTCCCAACCCCTCAGTAGCAGACCTCTAAATTCTTACTGTTTTAAGTCACCTAGTTTGTATTACCTGGTTGTGGAAGCACTGGAGAACCTATGCAGTGTGAAAAATGGAAACATTCTCCTCTAAGATCCATACCATGTGGACCCCCGTTATGGCGGCTGGAACCACAGCAGCTGTGTGTTTCTTCATGGGAGAAAACCCTCACACATGCAGTGTGTGCACTTGGCCATGTGTACCTGGGAGGATCCCTGGGCATCTCCATGCTTTTAAGCTTTGGTTCTGTCCAGAAAAACCAAAAAACTACTAGCAAGGATTGTGTGATTGCTTTTTCTAGCAAGATACATCCAAAAACCATTTTTCCTTAAGAATTATCAACTTTAAAGATATAGTTCACAAGTCAGGAAGAAATGAACCATTGTGTTTCAGTAGATATTGAATTCTGACTCCTGGGTTAAAAGGAAGACTCTGGGGGCTGCATCTTGGCCTTCTGGTTGATACTGACCGTCTTCCTGTGCTCTTATTCTCTCCTTGTCCAACATCTTGTAGGGCAGTAGCACTTCTTAATACTGATCCTCAGGGCTTCTCTGAGGTAGTGGGTCTCATGATGATCCAGGCCAGGTCAGGTCGTGGGACTGGAGTTCCTTCCCTGGAATTGTCACACCCTAGACTTCCTGTGGACTCTGCCTGTCCTCTCCAGGGTGCTGCAGTGATGATTAAAGCTTCAAAAAGATCCAGAATCTCTTTCTGCAAGATAGATGGCGAGACATTGCTCCTGATGAACAGAAGACACATGCGTAGAAAGCAGTATAACAGTGAGGAGCAAGTTCCCCAACTTAGTAGTAAGCTCCTGTGGTCTGCTGTCCTCTCAGCTGGCAGATGATAGGTGTACAGCAGCTTTAAGGTGGACCCCAGAGTTCAAAATTGCACCATCAGTCCCCATCAGTGGAGCAGGGTACCTCTGACCAAGATCCCAAAGCTAAGTGGAAATGAGGGAAAGCACTCTTTACCTATAGACCACAATAAACCCCAGACAGATTGAGGAGCTCCATGAAACTGAAGAGAAAATAAAAACAGAAGAAACTGAAAGTGCAATTGGTCTCTGTAAAGGGATCAATTTCAGTTTAGTGACAGACTCACTCTCCAAAGCATGTTTCCTTGGGAGTATAAGGTATTACAATCTGGAACACACATGCAGTGGCAGGCCGTAGGTCTACTTGAAGATGCTGGGGCAAGGAGAAGCTAATTTTAGAAGAAATAAGGGGAAGAAGTCCCCGTAAATTGTTCGAACCAGTTACCATGGATTGTAGGGCCTGTAGCAGAGGTCAGTGTGAGCTAATTGGTGGAGAGAGCATTGTTAGGCACTGAACTTATGCAAACAGTGTGTCTGGAATGCTGCAGTTTTCAGGAATTCCATGAATAGTCCTTGACATAGGCATATGTGCATGGCTGCCCCTCCTCTGCGGCCTCCCAGCTCCATTTTGCTTGGTTTTGAGAGAAATGATTCTATTTTGGAGCTGACAGCTCTCACAAAGATTACTTTAATAATGAAACCGGTGAAAATATGCTGAAGGGGATTTATATATGTCATTGAGTAAAATTCTAAATGGTCTCATTTATAAATCAAAAATCACACATTATAGCTAAAGGCAAATGACAAATTGGAAAATCATTTGCCAAAAAATAGGGCAAAAAAAAGGTCATAAAGATATGAAGAACCCTACAGAAAAATAAAAGACATTGAACAATTAAGAATAAAAGAAATACATAATAAAATAATAGGACATTTCCCCATATTGATGATGATTGCTTTTCAATAAAATATACGACCTTCATGGAAAACGAGCACAGCTTTTCTGACAGATAATCTTAAGAATCCTTTCATTTTCAAATTGACTTGTGAATTTTCTGTGTAATTTGAAGCAGTTTTCCGTTGTTTGTTTAAAAAATAAGCTCCTCTATTTCCTGTCCTTTTCAGTCATTGGCCTTGTTTTCTGAAACACTGAAGTAGGCAGGGATGGAAACTGCGCTCTTTCCCAGTTACCTGCCATGATGCTGCCCACTGGATTGGTAAAGGCCATGTCCAGATGTCCTTAGCATCGATACCTCAGCAGCCCCAGATAGTGTGGGCATTCTGCTGGCAGTCACAGGCATGGTCCTGGTGCGTGTCACCCTCTGCTGGATGTCATGTGGCATGTAATGTCCAGGAAATGGTGGCTTGCTCCTCCTCTGTCTCATCCCGTGTGGTTCTGCCAGGAAGAGCCCTTCCTGTAAAGCAGCTCTTCCCTTGTAAGGTCGGCAGACCATTGCCACGCACAGGGCTTTTGTTTACTTGTTGAATTGGAATGTTTGTTGCCCCAGTGAGTAAAATACTCTGAGATACCAACCACATGACAAATTGAAATGTGCATATGGGTCTGGGAAAAACACAGACTCTGAAATCTGGGAAATTGTACCGCAAGTTGAGTGGTTTCTAACTAGTACTGATTCAAACAGAGAAGCGATGGCATAATAATATAGAATTTTAAAAATTGACATTTTCATAACAAAGCAAGGCCACTGAGTCCTAGCCTGCCTAGGGTTCTGAGACCAAAGTAGCTTTATTAACTGGGAACATTAGCCAAACTCACTGCCCCCTTCTCCTTCCTCTTTCCCTTATCTTCAGAAGAGCTGAGGGAAGGTCAGAAATTAACCAGCTTTCTCTGTGCACACTGAACTGATATAAGGACCTGTCTTGACCCAGCTGAAATTCCCAGCGAGAATCCACCATGGTGGGGGGTGGCTATAGACCACTTGGGAGATTGGCTTGGGGCAGGTGGTGGCCAAAAGGCTTACTGTGGGGCTGGGAGGACCCTAGGAGTTCTGACGAGATGAGCTGCTACATTTGGGTCAGGGGATAATTAACTCGTGTGGACTCAAGCTGAATGTTTGCTTTGTTTTCACATTTGCTTTTCTTACTTTCAAAATACCATACAGAAAAATGGGGTTTTCCTTTTGGTATGCAGCTGTCTAAATTTCACGCACATACAGAGAAGGATCACCTTCACAGTCACCGATGTAACCTGTTCCCCTTTCCTCCTACATCTTCCCATGTTCGTCTCTAGGGCCATCCTAGATCCTTAATAGCCTTTGACAGCCACTGGTTTATTCTCTTCCTACTATAATTTTGTGTTTTCAAGACTGTCAGATGGATCGTGGAATATGTAACCCTTCAAGGCCAGGAGCTCGCATTCAATCTCGTGTCTGCTGGTTTATGACTGTTACTGTTTTCTTCTTCCTGCTGTTCCACAGTTTTCTGTTGCATAGATGCAGCACTGTTTATTTATCCATCACTCAAGGGAAGAGACTTGGTGCTTACAATTCTTGGCTTGCACAGAGAGCACTGCTGTGGATATTGGGCCAGGCTTCATCTCATTAATTTTATTCTACATAAAATATTTGATGGAATCAATGAAAATATGGGGAGAGAAAAATATCCTTTAGGGCAGGGTTTTCCAGCTGGGAGATGACTGTAATTAATTACTTGTCACATACCCTGGCAAGACAAAAAGTAGAGAAAACAAAAGGAAGAGGGTACCAATTGTCAGGCAGCTGTGTGGCATCTTATGACATTCAGGGACAAAAGCTACAAGAAACATTTGCCTCACAGATTTTTGTGGCAAAGGTGCCACGTTTCCCAGATGCAGGCAACTCAGCGGTGAGGGTGGCAGGGTGGACCTGAGGTTCTGTGGAGGGGGTTGGGATCAGGTGGAGGAAGGAGAAAGTGGCTGAGCACATTCTTAGAGAGTCAACCGAAAATCAGTGAATGTGTGATGCGAGAAAGTGTCTCCCCCTTCCACACAGGAGGAAAAGGAAGCTGTTTGGGGGGTAGAAAGCTACTATCTCCTCAAAGCCAAATGAGGAAGCCAAGGTGTCTGCAGGCTCGGTCCAAGCCCAGATGGTCCCAGAAGAAATAACAAATGACTTCTTAACTCTTTGGTTCTGGCCTGCTATTCCTAGGGGTTCTTTAAGTCTATTAAGTTCTATAGCTATAAATGTTTAATTATTTAATAGCGATCACTCAAACTCATTATGTGCAGACTCACCATTGCAGTGGAGACTATTAGGTCCATGATTCAAATCCTTTGGAAACTTCCTGAGTTAAAGAACCTAAGTTGACTCCAGGCTGGGCAGAAGGAGGAGAGGGAGAAAGGAGAGGTGAAGAGACAACTGGGGATTCACTCTGCCTCCTGCTGGCCCCACTCTGCAGCAGAGAAAGTTTTGATCCTACATCCTAAGTGTCAACTTTCTGTCCTCTCAACTTGCACCTTGTGCAGTTAGCAAGGGTAGAAGGCCTCTCTGCTTGTCTGTCCTCCCCATGCCTCATATTTTTGTTTATATTTTTCTATCCTATAACAAGTTCTAGGGTTTTCACCCAGACAAAAGACGATGTTGCTCTGAGGATGGTATCCCTTGAGTGAGTGTGTGCTTTTCCATGTGTGCTGGGAGCAGGGTTGGCTCAGTGAGCTCTAGTCACCTGTTAATAAGTATGTCACTGATAGCACTCGAGCATGATGCTTTCCACACTTAGCCTCATGTGTGTGAGCCTCTGTAGCAGCTTCTTTTTTATGGCCTCCTATTGTGTCTCCTTATGGAACTGCCTGAGTAATTAAATTATCACACAACCATTTTTCATGAGTTTCTGATCTCAAAGTGCATTATATTCTCGTGCTCAGCATCAAAAGAAAAAAGCCACTGTTTAGGCTATGACTTTGGACATCCTTTCCAGGATGGACAACCCCCAAATATCAGAGAAGTGGGAACTTGGAAATGATACTTATGAGGGTGTTCATTTTGTCTCCTGAGACAAGTGACCATGCTTAAAATAATTTGGAAATGAATATACTGTTTAGAAAGCAAAAGAGTTGAAACAAGTAGGGAATAAAGACTAGCATTAGAGATTCTAGGCAGTTTCTTGCGTAGAATTCAAGAGTGCATCCCTGAGCTGTTTTATCCCAGCATCTTCAGTGGCTGTCCATTGTCTCCAGCAAATCCCTTCCCTCCTCTAGCCTTCATCTCTCTCACTTGTCCCCCTCCTTTTAAATTTTTGTTAGTCCATGTTTGCAGTACATACTGTTGACATTCCTTTTGTGGAATCTTAATATTTTTCATCCTCTTTTTCTCTTTTCCCTCTATTTCTTGATTCCATTTGAGAAAGAACTATTGCCCACTTCCTATTATCTATCTTTTGTTTTGGTCTTTATTTATAATTTGGTTTTCTCATATCAGAAAAATCTTATGATATTTAAGCTTGTATATCTGATTTATTTCAGTTAACATGGCCTCAAAGTGCAAAGGTAAGAGTATGTAGTAAATCTCTCCCCTCTAGTTGTGAGTAGGTACCTTGTCTGAGATTTCTTCCTCTAGAGACAGAGAGACAGAAGAATTCTGTGGAGAGACAGAATTCAAAAAGAAGTCAGCTTATTCTTTCTTCTCATGGTTGTTCTTTTGTTCCTTAGTTGCCAGTTTGTAATTCCTCATGTTTTCCTCAGTTTCATAGATCCTGATGAATTTCAGTAAAAAGATTGTCTTATTGAACACGATGGGAACTTCTAATAATGAAGTGTATCAGTTTTCTATTGCCACAGTTTAGCAGCTTGGAACAAGGTACATTTACCAGTTTGGTTTCCATGGAGCAGGAACCCAGGCACAGCCTAACTGTGTCATCTGCTCAGGGTCTCTCAAGACTGCCATCAAGGTCCAGGTGTCCCAGAGGTATGGCCTGCCCCAAGGCGTGGGGCCTCTTCTGAGCTCCTGTGGCTGTTGGCAGAATTCCTTTTCTGGAGTCTGTGGTGCCTACAATGGTTTTTGCTTCCTTGAGGCCAGCAGGATAAAAGCAGGGAAGATTTAAACCCAATCAGCAGCCAGGGCAGCCTCCCCTTTGATGAACTCAAATCCAGTGCTTCAGGATCCAAATGGCACCTGCAAAAGCCCTTTGTTTTGCTGCATAACATAACTTTATCATAGATGTGACATGCATGTGGTATCCAGCTCACACTCATACAACACATGTACATTGGAGGTGAGGATCTTGGGGTTTATTCTGCCTACCACACTAAAGAGGCTTCTTTTTGAAAAAGAATTTGCCATCTGTTTTGCTGTAATCAAGGCCATTGGCTACTGTGTAAAATGCTTTAGAGCTCTGTGAAAATTCCCTAAGGTACACTGATATCAAGTTCTTTATTTCTCACAGACATTGGCAGGATTACCAGACCAAGACACCTTCTACGATGTGGTGGACTGCCTGGAGGAGCTAGGCATCGCTGCTGTGTCCCAGAGACACTTGAACAAGAAGGGGACCGACCTGGACTTAGTGGAGCAATTTAATATCTATGAGGTAATATAATATATGTTGTCAGTAAACTGGGGCACAGGTCTAGCAAATGTCTGTGATGAAGGTCACAGGTATCTAGACTGGGGTTCAGTGTAGTGTCAGAGTAGCCACATGACAGAAAATTTTGTAGAAATGCAAATCTCAGGTCCTACCCAGCCCAATGAATCAGAAACTCTAGAGATTGGGTCTACCAGTCTGTGCTGTAGCAACCCTTCCATGAAACTGACAATGCATTTAAGTGTATGAACCTTTGATATGGAGGAATCCTGGGGCTGTTTTGTTCCAAAGAACATGCATGCTCACAGCACTACCTTTACTCTAGGGAACAGGCAGAAGAGAAGCAAAGGCTCAGAGATGGCAAGTATATAGGGAGAAGTGCAGATATATATAGATATCTATATCTAGATCTATATCTAGTTATAGATATAGAGATAGAGATATTTTAGACCTCAGTGCACAATGAAAATTCAGGATGATCTGTGAGAAAAAAGTACTGTGAAAGATACTAAATGATCATTTACTTCTGTAGACTCCCCTTATTAATGTTGGTTTTTATTTGCTACATTATGTTTGTTATAAGGAAAGAAAAATTGAAATTTAAAGTTATTACCATGAATTTTGCTGTTTGTCTTTATTTTGTAAAATGTCAATTTAAAATGCAAATATAAGAACATTTAACTTGTATGCAGAATCAACAAAATTACCTAACTCATATTTTGCAGCTTTTTATATGCATGTGTTTTATTCTTACTAGAAGAGTAGAAACACTGTTTGAGTTTTGCCTCTTGATGTATGTGTGCTCCACCAGCACTCTGCCTGGAGCTTACTGTTAAGTAAGGAAGAGCTGGAAAGGGAACTCTGGGCTCCCCTGTCTTGTCACTTTTTTTTCCCATCATTATTTCAGCATAAGTGATTGGCTAATATGGAAAGGAAACACAGATGAGAAGGGTTCTGCTAAGAACCCTGGGCATCGCCTTTCTGTGTTCACCTTTAAATATCACTTAGATGGAAGAAGCATGACTCTCAGGGCTGTGGCACTCCGGCTTAGGCAGGTGTGGCCTCCCAGCTCCCATCTGTGCTGGTCCACCTGACCTGTGTGCATGGGCAGCAGGAACAGCAGGCATGTGTGTCCCCTCTGCTCACACACATGCTCCACTGTGCCACTGGCCACCATTCAGAGCCTAAATTTACAGAGCAAATAAACTCAAGATGGCAGCAGAAGACAAGAGACTGACAAGGCAGGGGCAAGAAAGGCCCATAACAGAGGATGGCCTAAAGGAAGGCAGCAGAGGGGAGAATACCAGAGGAGGGCGGTGGGGAGGGGCCAAGAGGAGGTTATGTGACTGGATGGGTGGGGCCTGGCAGAGTAGCCTGGGCAGAGCCTGGAGTAGCTGGCATCTTGCAAGATCCCTGTTCCACACTGGTCTTTTCTTACCTGTTCCCCCTCTCTAACTCCTTCTGACTGCAAATAAGACAATTCTCCTGAAATTTCAATCTAGGTCATTGCTGTTTAACTATCCGTGACCGGGATGTACATGTATAGTTGCCCCACTGAGCAGCTTGGACCACATGATGGTACTGTGCCATACCTCTTGCTGAGACAGTCATGCATGTACCATTGTTGGTTCATCTGCCTCATGGGATATCGTGAATGAGTCACTGGTGGTTCAAGTCAATGGGATCACGTTAAGGAAATAAACAAAATTGAATGAATGCTCTTTATGTGAATTTTGACCTTTTTGTGACCAGCAAGATAATATCCCAAACTCCATGAGTTGAGAGACATGCCTGCACATTCTGTGGGCTTCCTGCCCCTGTGGTCTTGCCTCTGTCATTCTCAGATGCCTCTGAAATTTTGGCTGATTCTTGGACATGAAAGACAAGTCCTCTGAGCACCTTTCTTTTAATCGTTCTTTCTGTTGCTCTGGATTTTTGTTCTTTCTCATTCCTCAAACTCCTATTCCTCCTTCAAAAATCCTAAGATGTTACTTTTTGTCAAAAAACCTCTTGAAGAGGAGAGTGGGCCTTTGTGCTTGCCCTTCCTCATTATTCATGACCAATGAGAGTGGTGCCTGTGTCCACAAGTCTGGATAATAGTTCAGAACATATTGCCTGTCTGTTCCTCTTTGAGCTTCCTTAAGTTGCCTGCCTCGGTTCGAGGGCCCAGCAGCCCAGCTGCCTAGAGAAGTTCACCAAGTGCTTGGATGAAGGTCTCCTTGAAATATCACACATTTTATGACTGTGTTTGAAGATGCTGTGTTGAAGGAAGTATGTGGATTAATCAGAAAGTGCCTACCTTCAGGCGAGTATGTCTTGAGTCATAACTCAAGGTGACAATTGAATGCTTCAGGTAGCAGGCAGAGTCAGGATCTTCATTCCTTCCTGAAAGTTAAAGCAGTTTTAAAAATATTTACTGCCCTAAGGCAGCCAATGCTAGTATATGTAGGGTCAGCAAGAAAGTCTGCGTGCAGAGCCAATGTTTTCTCACAAAAGACTTTGAGTGTTCTCAAGTGCTTGCAGAGAACTTGGGTAGACTTCTAGAATTCTTCTTAATAGAAGGGGATATCTGGTGGCCATATGTCTCAGACTTTCTGGGGGCAGGCCCAATTTCATGTCATTTAATTCCATTTCAGAAAGGTGATTTGATCCATGTTTAATTAAATTCATTTGAATTTTATAGCTTCATATGATTTTTAAAATACATAAATTGCCAAAATAAAAATTATTATACATTATGTATAATAAGATTATATATTCTAACATTTGATTCTGAAAATATGGTCCCTGTGAGGGGAAAGGCATCTGAAATTTGAAGACTTTGCACTGAGGAATAACTATTAATTTAAGAATTAGTTAACAAATACATGCAACCTCTTAAGATTCCCCCTTTTCATAATTGCTAAAGAAATTTTTGTATCAGTTGTCTCTTGTTGTACAAAAATACCGTAAAATCTGATCATGATTCTGTGGGTCAAAAATTTGGTCCAGATTCTGGTAGGAGGTTTTCATCTGATATTGTGATGGGCTCAATGGACTAAGGTAGCCTCCCTGACCTGCCTTGGACTTTGATATTGGCTGCTAGTGGGACCATGTGTCTTCAGTAGTCTTGCCTGCACTTTTTCACATGACAGCAGCATTTAGAAAGGCAAGACCCAGCAAACATTTTTCAAGAATCAAGTGACAGCTTCAAAACAAGTCTAATGGCCACACTTATTCTGGCAGGAGATGACACAGGGTGAGGAAGTAGCCAGTTACGAGTCTCTTGGGGCCTAATATTGTAACTTTGACCACAGCCTGGAAGTAGGACAGACTCTTGGTGGAAAGTTACTTGTACTGGTACTTGACTTAAAGCTGACCTGAGCTCTATAGACATCAATTTAAAAGAATGTATGACATAAAAAAATGGAAGCAATATTGCATGAGTTATGGAAAGATGAACACCTTCCATAGCAGCAGTATAATGATACAAAGAAATGACAGGGGTATTTGATCTTCTTCAAGAATGTTCCTATTGCTGAAGTATATCTCAGCAGTAGAACACATGGGTATGTTGCACAAGATGCTTGGTTCAAACCTCAGCACTAAGTAAGTATAAGGATGTTCAGATGATTAGTTATATGATGTATAAGAAATCACTATTTTATGTGTCTTCCTTGCACAGAGCCCATGCTAATCTCTATATAGTTCCATTTTTTTTTTTTTTTTGAGACAGGGTCTAACTTTGTAGTTAAGGCTGGCCCTGAGCTCACTATATAGTCCAGGTGAGCCTTGAACTCACAGCAAACCTCCTGCTTCTGCCTCCTGAGTGCTGGAATTACAGGTGTGAGTCACCACACCTAGCTTTGTGGTGTGTGGTACGAGGATTAAACTCAGGACCTTGTGCTTGCTTGCAAGGTAGATGCCAGAACCACTGAGCTAAATCCCTGACCCAAGCTATATATATATGTAATTCCACTCCTGGGTATTTATCAAAAAGAACTGAATTCAAGCTTATGGAGATATTTTACTTAATGTCATGTTCACTGAAATACTATTCATACTAGCCCAAGTGTGGAAACAAGCTAAGTGTCAATGGACGGGTGGATAAAGAAAATGTGTACTATTTATCTATCTATCTATCTATCTATCTATCTATCTATCTATCTACCTATCTATCTGCACTGAGATATGATTCAGCCTTTAAAAAAAAAATCTTGACATTTGCAACAACATGAATGAACCAAATGCTCTGTTAAATGAAGTAGACTAGTCAGAGGAAGAGAAATCCTGTGTATTTATACTTAAAAGAGTTAGTTGAAATAGCCACACACAGAGAAGCAGGAAAAGGAATGGTAGTTTTCAGGAGCTGAGGATAAGAAGAGACCGAAAGTTGCTAATCATCAGGCATAAAGTTATAGTTTATAAGATGAGTAAGTTCTAGAGATCTGCTGTACCACATTGTTCCCATGGTTAAACATATTGTTTTGTGATCTGGTAAGAGAATAGATCTTATGGTAAGGTCTATAAATATAAAGCAGAACAAAAATATTTAAAATTTAAAAATGGTTTGGATCATTCAGTAGCTTCAAACACTTGTAGAAGTTGTTACTGCGGCATGAAGCTGTTCCTAACTGCTCTCTGAACTAAGCAGGGTGCACAAGCCCTCGGTCATGGGTTCTGGATCATATTTGCTCCTTGCCTAAAGTTTATAAGAAGTATTGTTTATTAGAAATATTCTGTGTTTACACATGATTTTAGCCAAAAGGTCGAGAAGCAATAGAAGTATTCTGCATTTAACTGGAAGAGTTTGGAACTATATGGGAAACAAGTCACAGTATCATTTGGGAGCTATTAACAATCTCTCTGCCTGAGGACCATCTCACTGATTCCCTGAACATGTACTTGATCAGGTCTGACACTGACCACAGATCCTGAATAAGCTGCTACTGATAACTGACTGACTGACTTTGCCAGATGTTTTCTATCTCCCTTTGTTCCAGACTCCAAGCTGCATGTTTTCTAGCATCTGAAAAAATTTTAAATGTCACCGTAGCCCTAATGATGTATGTGACATCTCTTCTGTCATCACCAGGCATTGGTGATTCTAGAATTCTTATTATAAAGAAAAAAACTATGAGTGAATGCTCACTTAGCTTTTAGGGTAGATTGTTTCTAACTGCCATGCCCACCAAGGCTGCAATTGAGTCTCCTGGAATTCTGCACTTATTCAGACTCTCTCAACCTTCCTTCTCCTCTTCCTCCATCTTTCTTTCTTTCTTCTCTTCATCATCTCTTCTTCCTTCCATCCTCTTTCTAGATAGGTATTTTGTCAAGGATCTCAACTTCAGAGCCTCAGATCAATCTACTTTATGACACTTGCCTTCATGTTTTCCCAAGATTTCTCTTGTCAGTTAAACTTCTGGTTATCTTCTACCTCCTTAGCACAGGTCTTCAAAATAGATTTTACCTTCTGCATACTCCGTGCTTCTCTGAATGAAACCATGAGAGGAATGTTATTTGATGCTTGGATCTCTGAGGTTGGACAAGGAATTAGAAATATCTGAACTCTACTTTAGGCCCTAATCTTATCATTCAAATGTGTGCTTAATAAGAAGCAGAATCACACTTCAGGTCAAACTAAGTTCAACTGGTCTAGGGACTTTTATGTCAGAAGTGAAGGAAAAAATAATTGACTAGAAATATTCAAAAATGTTGCTCTTGGTTAGTATGTTGTCATTCTCAAACTTTCCCCTCACAGTGCTATTTGAAGTTTTAAAGTTAAGATGACAAGTGTGATTAATCAAGTACATAATTTCATTTGTAGTTCCTGCAGGGAGAATGAAGAAGCAGAATTTCCAACAAGTTTTTATAAAGTATGAGATTTAGGTGAACTTTCATCAAGCCTTGCTTTAAACCTCTCAAATTTATGTGTGACTAGTGATTTCTTAAAGGTTACAATAGTCAAAAGATTACTAAATTGTTTCATATATCTGAGAGCTTATTACAAAATGTATCTGTTGCATAGAAGTTTTACCATAAATCCATCTCATCTGAGAGCTGGAACTGGCGGAAGGAGGAGGTGGGCAGATGAAGATGGCTGCATTTACGCCCGGGTTTGATCCCCGGTATAACCACATACAGTACTGGGCGTGGAGACTCACCCCAGCAGCAACCAGTACCATATACCACAGTGCCAGGCATGGTGGCTCACTCCTGTAATCCCAGCACTCAGGAGGCAGAGGCAGGAGGATTGATGTGATATGAGTTTGAGACTGAGCTCAGGGCCAGCCTGAACTACAAAGCGAGACCCTGTCTCAAAAAACCTAAAAAAAACTAGAGATGTAGGTAAGCATAATCTGCAGCTGGAAGTAGTGAGCAAGACAGACTTGTTCATGACTTCAGTTGTCCTCTTTTGTTTGCACTAGATCAGAAGTCATGAGAACAGCACCTGTGAGTTGTAGGCTGCACTTGACCTCTGGACTTGTGTGCCTGGGAAGACATTGTAGTGTCTCAGAGGCTCAGGCTGGGAAAAGACAGAATTAAGTACACATTGGAGTGAACCTGATATGTACAGCCAACATCTGGGAAAAGATGTCCAGTCTGACCTCGCCCTGGGCACATTCTGATTTTTCAGGCAGCGCTCAGGCATGAGGATGGAGATGAGACAGCGGAGCTGCCCCCCAGCGGGCTCCGGGATCGGCGGAGAGCCAGCGTGTGTTCCAGCGGCAGCGGGGGCGAGCACCAGGGCCTGGACCGCAGGAGGAGTCGCAGGCATTCCATGCAGAATATCAAGAGCCCATTGTCAGCCCCCACCAGCCCCTGCTCTCTGACAGCTCCTACCTTCAAGTCCAGCCAAGTTCGAGATCTCTGTGAAAAGTAAGCATAAAGCCAGTGGTGGGCAAAGGTGCTGGGTGCTGCTGAAAAGAGGAAGGGAAGCTACCAGACACAGGTGCTCACCACCATTCCCTGCCCGCTAGACAGTTAGGGTCTCTGGCCCTGCTCCCCTTCTGTGTCATTAAGCCACCACTCTAGGGAACTTTCCTTGCAAGGTAGCCCCAGTGATGTCCACAGACTTGATCTTACTAACTCCATGAACTCATCTTCAGCCATCTGTATTTTGTGTTATTTAATCTCATGTAATGTCCATTCAGAAAAGCTGTTTTATAAAATAAGGAGAATCCAAAACACAAAACTTTGGCCTAGAAATCAATGGCCTACCACCATAGAAATGTGAGAAGGTAAGACTTTTTTTTGAGACAGGGCCTCGCTTTGTAGTTCAGGCTGGCCCTGAGCTCCCTGTGTAGTCTAGGTGAACTTCAAACTCACAGCAATTTCTCCTGCTTCTGCCTCCTGAGTGCTGGGATTACAGATGGGAGCCACCACACCCAGCACTGTGTTTTGTGGTACTGATTGCTGCTGGGCTGCCATGAGTCACCATCCCTGGTTTTATTGTATGTGGTTAGCGGGGATTGAATCAGGGACCTTGCTCTTGCAAGGCAGGTGCCAGGACCACTGACCTAAATCCCTGGCCCAAAGGTAAGACTCTTAAGGTATTACACATACAAAAAATTGGTTTTGGCTAATTAGATTACAATGTATGAGTTTGAAAACATCTATCTTTCTGTATTTGAGTAATACTAATGCTATCAGTTAGTTGCTCAGTGAACATTTTTGACTGTCCATTGTGGGTTAGCATCGTTTTAAGGTATGAAGATATATAAATGGAAAATGTTTGATCTTTGTGTTTATGAGCTTCTCATCTGGGTTTGGAAAAATAAAGAGAAAGATACATAGGAAGAAATAGAATGATTAACAGTCCTTGAAGAAACTATACAGCGTATTGTTATCGATATATACATCTATCTATCTATCTGTCTATCTGTCTGTCTATCTATCTATCTATCTATCTATCTGTCAATATGACATTTGACCAAATCCAAAGGCACTAAACACAGGTGCTACCGAGGAATAGTCATACTGCTTTAGGGTCTGGGTCCAGCTAACTACTGAATGGATGCGGTCAGTTCACTAGGATATTGGGCTTGAGAAACCAGTTCACGTCATTTACCCAGGTTCCCCTGGGCTGACTGATCCACTCATACCTGCTGTTGCCAAAGGCTTATGACATTTGGCTGGAGCAGCTTGCTGGTCTATGTTCCTGAGAGCCAGTTTAGGTCACCTGGCTGCATGGTGAATAAACAAGATGACCTTAATACAGTTGGCTTTCCACTCCATCACTAAGGTGGTATACATCATCTTCATTACCAAGAGGTGGCCCACTCACCCTGGAGCTCATGGAATCACAAGGGAGAGTGCAGGCCAGGTCTTTGGGAGCCTGCTGTCCCAAAGGAAACATGCCTGAGAGTGACATGTAATGTACACAGTCCATGCTGACATCCCTTTCCTGCCTCCTCACCCTCGGGGTCCTCTATCCATAATTCTTTGTGTTTTTGGAAGTCTTTTTCTAAAATATTTGAATCTTTATTGGTATATTTTACATGCACATAAGGATCACATTCAATATTGAGGATTTGTTCCAGTATATGCCATGACTTAATTCTCATTTTTTCCCATTCCCCCACCCACCCTGCAACCCCGTTATGCCCTATATACATAAGCATTGTTTCCTTTTTTTTAATCATCACAGTTTTTCTTTCTGCTCATTACTTATCCCTACCCCTTTCCCTTTGAATATTTTTATTTCACAATATCTATTATACATTCTAGAATTCATTTACATCTTCAGTTTCTCATACCAAAGAAAAGATACAGTATTTACACATCTGTGACTTATTTATTTCACTTATGAGTATGTCCTTAAGGTACGTCCATTTAAGTATAAAGGACTCAAACTTATCATTCTTTATGAAGAGTAATTCTCTATTTTTAAAAATACCTTTATCCAGTTTCCGGTTGATGGGCATTGGGGTTGTTTCTGAGGTTTAGCTATCACAAACTGAGCTGCTATAAACATGGGTGTGCATATATTGGTGAAATATGAATCTTTATTTTACATGTATACCTAGCAGGGAAATAGCAGGGTCAAATGGGACCTCTAATCATAGATTTCTGAGGAATCTCCACACTGATCTCTATAGTGAGCTCCAGTCTATATTCCACCAACAGTGGAGAAGGTTCCTTTCTCTCCACAGCCTCGCCAGCATTTGTTGCTGGTTAATTTCAAGATAGCAGCCATTCTTTGTGGAGTGAGATGAAACCTCAGTGTTGTTTTCATCTATATCTCTTGAATGACCAGTGATGTTCAACATTTCTTCATATGCTTCTTGGCTGCTTTTACTTCTTCCTCTGAAAAGTGTCTGTTCATTCGGATTCCCATTTTGGAATTGTTTAAATTTAGGGGTGCTGATTTTTTAAGCTCTATATATTCCAGATAGTAGCGCTTTGTCTGAGAAACAGCTGGTAAAAATATTTTGACCAATTTGTTGGTTGTCCTTTTTGCTCTGCCAGTGGTTTCTTTTGCTGTGTAGAGGCTTTTTAATAGGATGAGATCCCATTTTTTGATTCCTTCTAGTTCTTGTGCTATAGAGGTTTTGTTCATAAAGTTTTTTGAAAGTCTGTATGTATTGCCAGATGTATCACAGTGAAAAGAGGACCTAAACTTCCAAACAAAGGGAAGAGCGAAAACATTTATTATGAATATTATATTTTGTGATTAGGGATCTTGAAGAAAACTGCCACTGCTGAACTAAAAGGTACTGCTCCTAGTTAATGGCTTGAGATTTTAACAGGGAGAGAGTTTTGAACAGTTCCACAATGGTCAGAAATGTCTATATTTGGGGCCAGGGATATAGCTCAGTGGGTCTGGCGCCTGTTTTGCAAGCACAAGGACCCGGGTTTGATCCCTGGTAACCACATAACAATACTGGGCATGGAGACTCACCCCAGCAGCAACCAGTACCACATACCACATACCACAGTGCCGGGCGTGGTGGCTTACGCCTGTAATCCCAGCACTCGGGAGGCAGAGGCAGGAGGATTGCTGTGATGTGAGTTGCTGAGCTCAGGGCCAGCCTGAACCGCAAGGTGAGACCCTGTTTCAAAAAACAAACAAGCAAACAAACAAACAAAAAAAAGAAATGTCTATATTTAAAGCCACTAAAGATGTTAAGGGTTGAAGGGAAGTGGACCTCATCAGCAGTATTTCGTTACTTGCTTTATCTGCTATGTGCCGTGTTTGTTTCCTGCCTATTTCTTGCTGTTACACTTTCTGAAATCCTTTTGTTGTGAGTTCAGTGATAATATCTTGTGGTAAGTTGACAAGGATGATAACAGTGGAAAGAACTTCCTGAGCACCATTGATGGTCTTCAAGTTCTAGGCTTCATGGGAATTGAAAACAGGAGCCCGCAGACCCTTCTCTGAGTGCTATTTTTTTTTTGTTCTTTTTTCTTTAAATTTTTGAAATTATTGTTTGCATGTGAAATTAGCATTTGAGAAAAATATATTTTCCAAAGTTAGAATACACCATGCAGACTGGTGATTGTGAAGTAAATTCATCATGGAACTTGTTAGAGGGAGTTTCCTGTAGCTCCACAGCGATGTGCAATTTTGGCTAATGCAAGAGTTACAGAGGCAAATGGTGGCAAGAAGCAACATGGGAAGTGATCCCTGAGTGCATTGCTTAGGCACCTCTTCAACATCTGCACATTAGAGCAATATTTTAGAATCAAGTCATGCATTGTGTTCCATCCCCTGTGGACCTAGAAAGGCACAGAAACATGCCTGACCTATGCTGCTCTTCGTCTGTGTGAACACCTTGGCTGTACTTCCTGCTAACTTGTAGCAACGTGCCTGTGGATGCCACATGAGGAACTTGAGGCTGGACTTTTATCACTCTGTGACACAGTGATGCCAACACCTTTGAAAAGAAGGTAGAAATAAGTGAGAGTTTAGAAAGAAATTCATGTTTTTTAAAAAAAATGTCTGTATCATTCTCTTTCTCATATGGTCCTTTTGTATCAGTTGAATCTAATTCTCGCTATGATCCTCTGGAGGATCCAAGTGTCATTATTCTCCTTTGTACAGTAAGAAAACATGCAGGTAGGGGCCATGTGCCCATGGCAGGACAAGGGGTGGGCTGAGCCATGGATTAAGTCCACATATTTGGCCTTGATTCTAGATACTCAACGTGTAGAAAGCTACTTCTCAACCAACCACTCCTAAACATATTCATCACATGGGATTTATATGTGTGATATTTTTACAAAGAAAAAAATTGATTTATATACCTTATAGGTATATTTTATTAAGGTAAATATTAAAAATTCAAAGAATTTAAAAGGAGAAAAAAAATCTCAGCTACTCTCTTGACTTATGTGTAAACCTGCTCAGCTATGTACTGTCATGCTAGGAAGGACTAATAACACTCAACTGTCATTGCTTTGCTTTGGATTCTCACAAAATAGAATCCCACACTGGGTGTTTGCCAAGGAAAGGTGAGTTTATTGGTTATTTTTCCCCTAAGCATCTTTATGTAACTCTGTGCCAGAATGAGTTTTATCTTTGACCTAAAATTTATATATCTTACTGATAGGAAAAAAATGAAGCACTTTCAATTATTACTGAGAAAATTATTTGCAGCACCTAACTGGAAAAAAGAAAAATATCTCTGACTTAAATTTTGATCCTATATAATCCGTTTTATGATTAAAAAGTTCTTGGTTTCTCTAGCCCAAAACAAGAGCCAGTCGTTGAGGTCCATTTCCAGGCTGGGGCTCCTTCCTGAGCACCTCATTCTATTCACATACATTTCTGTTTGTGAGGAAAGTCTTTTGCCTCCATTTGAGCCCCCCTCACCATTGTTTTCTTATTCATCTGGACTGTTCCTCTGTCAGTACACAAAGACTGTATGCCAGTCTGATATTGAACAGCATATGGGATTTAGCGCACAAACTGTAATTTTAATCCTGTTGATTTCCACACGGCATTCCTGCCTGTGGTGGCAATCCTGAATTTCTTTTGGTCACTGCTGTTGGCTGTTATGCGATCCAGCCTCCAGTTATGTGTATATTTCAGTGAGCATGGAAGAGAGATCTTGCAGGTAGTGGATGATGACAACTGATTGGAGAACAGAAGGTACAGACTAGTGCCGTATGCTCCAGAGATGAGTCTGGAAGCTTTCTCTGTCTGGACCAGACAGTAAAATATTAAGCTTTGTGAGTCACACGGTCTGTGTTGCAACTACACCACTGAATCATGCTTTTGTGGCATAAATGCTGCCATGGACGACAGATCATCAAGTGAACATGGCTGTAGTCCAGTAAGATTTTATTTATGGACATTGAGATTTGAATTTTACATCTTATGAGACATTATTCTCCTGATTTTTTCAACTATTAAAACTGTAAAAGCTATTTGTAGCTCATGGGTCATCTAAAACAGGTGATGGGCTACATTTGTCCCGCAATCTGAAATTTGCCAACCCTTGTTCTAACAGGCTGGGTTTCTTGAGGGAGACTGGTGGAAAATGGATGGTCTAGAATTGGCAAGAAAGAATGTTGGGGGTAGGAGAAAATCCCACCATACCATGTGAGAGAGCTATGGGAACAGTGTTCTTAGATTAGAGGATAGAGTAAGGAAGTAAAGACAATACTTTATGAAAAAAGTGACATTACAGGGGATCTGGCTGACAGCTGAGCAACTCCCTAACGAATTCCCAGGACAAGTTGAAGAGAAGAGTAAGATAGACTGGGAGGCATATAGAGCCAGGTAGGGAGAAAAGAGCTGTGATGAAACCATGGAGGCTTGGACTGTTAGAAGTATTACTGCAAGCTGAGATTAGCAGCAGTGGTCCCTTAAGGTCATGGCTCTCGATGAAAGGTGATTTTGTCAGCCAGGGAACACCTGTGTACATTTTTGGTTGCCATGACTGGAGCAGGGGGTGCTGACAGGTAAAATCAAGGCAAGCTGTTCTATGATGCTCAGGATACCTGTTTGTCAAAGACTTAGTCTATCATGTCAAAGGGGTCAAATCTGGGTAACCCTGACTTACCATGAGGTAAGTAATTGGTTATAATTTTCACTTCTTTGAAACATTGATAAAGTGGAAAAAGTGTTGGATTTTGGAAAGGGTAGCTGTCTCAGAAGCAAAAAGAACTTTCTGGACCTATCTTAAATGTATGTATGAGTCAAAAATACAACAAATCATTTAAACTACAAGTTTATCTGAGTGTTTCTAGTCACAGAGTTCATTGATTCTTTTTTACTTATAAATCTCCTGGAGGCAATATTTCTTAGCTAGAAATGAGATATGAAACGTCTTCAACAACTTAACTCTAGGCTACATAATTTAAAGGAGTACATTTTTTCTGGTGTTCACTTAATTCTATTTAGGAGAATTTGACTCTTAAAATTCTCAGGGAATAGGCTGAACCCTCTCCAGTACCCAAAGAGGTGACTAAATTTATGCTTCCTTCAGTAACTAAACATAGCTAGGTCTAATCAGCCTCATATCTATCACATTCCAAAACCTTGACATCATGGAATGTGACTGCGGCATAAAACAAGTTGGCAAGATATAACCACGATTATATAACAAAGGTGTGATATTCTACAGCCAGGCATCATGAACTGTTGGAGGCAGAGGAATACAGGCTAATAAGCTAACCATAGGCTAATAAACTAATGTCCTTGTGGAACTGAGAATGAGCCATGGACACTCTCCTCTTGGCTGCTGATATTGGCAACTAATGTCACAAAGTGAAAAGATAAAATATAAGGATTACCAATTATCTCAAGTTAGTTAGATTAGGGATAAAGATAACAATGCATAATATATGTGGCACAGAAAGACTTAAGTGATCAGTATGTAAACAGGGGCCATGGGGAGAGTCAGGTTGTGGCAAGGCTTTGAGATTATAATCAGGAAGCCAGCAGTTTGACCTGTGGATACACCTAACCTTCAAGGAGCAGAGACAAGATGTGGTCTGGCCTTAGCTAGTCCTCGAGAGGGAACTAGCAGAGACTATGCTCAAATGGCTACAGGCTTGGAGTACTGACCAGGAGATAGCTCACCCACCCTCTGTGGAGGGAAACAGGAGGTATTTTGCAGGAGTTATGTTATACAGGAGAAAAGAGATACCAGCCTTAGGAGCTCAGTCTGTACTTGGTTGTCATGAACAGCACTGTGAGTCAGCATAGTGCCAGACATAGAATGGATGTTTTTATGTAGTGCAGGACAAGTTCAGAGCCTGTCTCCATCATTACGGCCTTGTGTTAACTTACACATGGCCCGTCCTTACAATAAGTGCCCGCGAAGTAGCAACTCAGTGATAACAGTTATAACAACCTCTATCTTTTATTAAATGCATAATTATCTGCCAGGGGTCATGCCAGTCACTTCAGGTGTACTAACACCACATTCACCATTACCTGTGGTATAGTAGGTATTGTTACTGCTGCAGTGTGACAGGAGGGGAAACTGAGACACAGGGAATTGAAGGAATTTGCTCCCTCCACTAATACATAGTAGAACTGGTTTTAGGGTCTAGTTCTGCCTCTGGAGTCCATGCCCTCCCCATTCTGTTTAACTGCCCTGATCTCTATGATCCTGTGGAAATAAATATTCTGAGTGGTTGACAGGAAAGAGTCAGGAAGTGTATATTGCCTTCTTTATTATCGCTTCTAGATTTTTTATATCAGTACATTTAAAAAACTGTTTCTTAGCTATGCCATAATACCGTAATGCTTTCATTCATTTTGCTGATTTGATTCGAGCCTTTTCTGGTTCCAAAATTTTGGAAGCAAACATACATACATGGGTATATGCTTATGTGTGTCTGTTAGCATTTATACTTTCATAGGATAAATTCTTAGATGCAGAATTCTATATCAAAGAACATTTATGCTTTAAATATTAAGATTACCACATTGCTTTTTTCAAAGGTCTTGCCAACCTACTGTCCCACTATCAGCCTATCACTGGGTGTTTTTCCATGTCATCACCAGCACTGGATGTCTTTATAATTTTGAAAAGTGAAATGTAACTCAGTATTTTAATTTGCCTCTCTTGTTTATTACTGAGGTTGTATATTTTTAATCAGCTCCTGAAAGGAAATACTGTTGACATTTCCTTTTCTGAGTAGACTTGTTTAGACCTTTTGCTGATTTGTCTCCAGAATGACTTGTCTGATTTAATCAATGTACAGCTACTCTCAGTTTTTCATATGGAAATTTTCATATGCAAAAGTAGAGGGAATACATTCCTTATACATTAACTATACATTAAATATTAGCTTCAGTATTTCTCAATTTTAATCAATTGTAATGGTCTAAAATGTTTTCAAGTACTGACAGTGTTCTGTCTTTTGAGGATGAATTAGATTTGTCAAAAAGGAAAGAAGAATGAGAAAATGTTTATTTGAAATTTATGATCTTAATAAGCTATATTGTTTATTGATGTTGGTCTTGAAGTCATATTGATTTGTTCATTTTGCTCATAAATGGGCATGGAGAACAGTTTCACTGAGAACACAAATTGATACATTGGAACAAGACTTTCCAGTTCATTTTAACTAACTAACCATTATGTTGGATATGGAGGAAAGATGGTATACAAAACAAAAACTCACGGTTGGAAGGAAACCACAACTGACTATCAGTTGTGAGGCCTCAGGAAGGGCCAAACCTATGCTGCCTTAGTGTTTTAGAAGCTTACAGCTGGTGCGCAACAGTCAGTGGCTTAGAAGAATGATGGGAAGAGGAGAGCCAAGCCTTGGGGCTGAGCCCTGGGTGAGAGAATCCCGGAGTAATTGAAGGAGACGTTGTTTTATTTGTCTCTGTAGGTGTGGGATGAGGCATTGGCCTATGTCCACCAGCCACAGGAAGCAGTGGGCAAATGGAGGATATTAATTTGGAACCCATTGGGTGGATAGGTGGGTGAGCTCATCTGTTCATATTTGCACAGGAAGGAGACACATTTGGATGCCTAAGGTCTAGGGCAGCACCTCACTGTCTGACTTCTCACACTTTATCCACAAGGGTCTACTGCCAAGGTTACAAAATTAATTCCATTTTGATCTCCAAGGTCTGCAGCTTCACAGTGGAGTAGCCTTATCTCTTTCTTGGTAGCAGTTGGCAACAAGCACTGATTTGCAAGGAAGAAATACTCTATGAAACAAGTAGGTATTATATAATGTTTGTCTACACAATCTGCTACTCCAGTGAGCTGTATGGTTCTTGCTTCTGCCGGTATGTTTGGCCACATGCAGTGAAGGAGAGTTGTGGTGGTGGAGTCTTCCTCCCCAACTGTCTCTTGGTGTAAGCTGAGGATGATGATACCCTCTTAGGAGAGTGGAAGGAGAGTCAGGATGGACATCAAAAATGTATGCTTTTCCCTGTGTTGTTATTCATCATTCTATCCCCTGAAGCCTTCTGGATAATATCTGTTAGGGAAGGTAATTGTTAAATAAATATGGACATGAACTAGAGAGAATATTTTGTGTACTGGCATCAACATGCTAGATGATTTCACAACAACAAGATTAGCAAACACCAGTACCATGGGCAGCAAGTAGCTACTTGGGAAGACTTATCTGATGGTAACTGATTTGTTATAAATGGGATTCACTCATGAGGGCTGTGACCTCCCAAAGAAGAATGATTGGAATACAGCCAGTGATTCTAGATGTCCGAGCTTCATCCTGAGGACTGAATAGCTGGAGACAAGGCTGGAGGCAAGGGAGCAAGAGCCTGAAAATGGAAAGCCATACCAGGTCGAGGGTGTAAGGAAGGAAACAGGAAGAAATCAACTTCTGAACCCTGATTTCTGGGGGAGGATATATTCTTTAAAATTCTGGGCCGGGGATATAGCTCAGTGGTTCCAGCGCCTATCTTGCAAGCTAAGGGACCCGGGTTCAAACCCCGGTCACCACAAAACAATACTGGGCATGGAGACTTACCCCAGCAGCAATCAGCACCACATACCACATACCACAGTGCCGGACGTGGTGGCTCACACCTGTAATCCCAGCACTCGGGAGGCAGAGGCAGGAGGATTGCTGTGATGTGAGTTTGAAGCTGAGCTCAGGGCCAGCCTGAACCACAAAGCGAGACCCTGTCTCAAAAAAAAAAAAATTCACTGTGACCACATTTTACAGATCTCTTGGGGGCTTGGACTTTGCTGCATTGAACTTGGAGATTATTCAGGGGTCTGAGGAAATTGACAGACCTTTGTTCTTAAAACCAAACAGAGCTCCTCAGGTGAAAACATTTTTTTTTTAAACAACAGTAGGTGGGAACATTGGAGAGAAGCAGGCTGAAAACTGGGAGACTACTACAGGCCTGTAGCAGTGTCCAGGGAGAATGGAAAGAGCTGGATGAGATGCAGGGGGACATGGCTTGTAGGACCATGACAGGGTTACATGGTGACATCTGTACTAATTCTCAGGGAACCAGTAACCCAGGGTTATGGGCTGCCTGCAAAATATTCAGTAAGTTTTGCATGTGTTAAGTGTGAGGTATTGATAGGAAAGACCAGCAGAAATCCCCACAGTGAGTTGGATAGGCTCATCTGGAACTCAAGTATCTGTAGGTGAATCAAAACAGGTGAGCAGAGAAGCACGTGATAAATTCCTGAGGAAAAAAAGGGCAAAATTCTGATTGTAGGAAAGGCTGAAGTTGAGACCGTCTCCCCTTGCCAAGCAGGCAAAAATTTACATCTCTTATCTCCCAGTGTGTTTCCCAAGCTCTAGAGGACTCCTGTGATACAAGGTTTCGGGAAGAGACTAGCTGTTCTCTTGGGAGTGGTGTGAACACATGTCGGATAGTAGTTAGTTCTGGTGCATGTTCTAGTTGAATCTTTGAGTAGCTTCTCCCAGTACATACTTGGGCAATGTGGGCAGATGTGGGCATGAGTGATCATGTTGGAGGAATCTCTTTTCTTATTGCTTGTGTAGTTCCCAGAATCCCTTTGCAAGTGGAGCAGAGGCTTTCTAACCAGTACAGAGTGAGTTGAGTCTAGTCACGGATAGAGAAATGAGATTGTCTTTGCATGATAGAAGCCTGAGGAGGGACCCTAGTGATAACTGCACTGATGAAGCCGAAAAAGCAGGAAAATAAAAACCTTGAAAATGTAAGTTGAAGGGGCCAAATGTGGTAGTGAAAAAGAATTCTCTACGGGATGCTGGTGAATTGTTTTTCAAAGACACTCTTTTGGGTTAAGCTTTAGAAGCTGAAGAGAATGGACCCAAAGAGCTGGCCTAAGGTCATTCTTGACTTACTTCACGTGCTCGGTGAGCTGATGGTGATGAGAGAAACATCACGTTCATGTTGAAAAATATTTATTGTTACTAAGTGAGGTCATGTTTATGTTTCAGGCACTAGTCCGAAGGAACCTAAGCCACCGTCAAAGGTCCAAAAACATCTAGTTGTGCCTTGTAAGAGCCATTTCTTCCCCTCTCGGAGAATGTGGGCTATGTGGGACAGGCAGGGAGGTTGATGAGGCCAAAGACAGGCTGGAAGATGCCCTGTGCACATGAATCCAGTCAGAATGGCCACCCATGTTCAGGGAGAGGAAAAAAGAAAGGAGTAATGGCCTTTTCCAATTCTTAGAGAGAAGAGGCATTTTTTTCTCCAGCCATTTACTCTAGGGAGTGATAGCACAGGATAGTTATTGAGTGTGATGGTAGAGTTGGAATCCCTGGTTGCAACCCTAGTTTACTAGTTCTGTGGTCAGGAGTGAAGTCCTTACCATCTCGGTGTCTCAGCTTCTCATCTGGGCAAAGATATGAATGGTATCGAAACAGAGGCTCCTGTGAGGATTAAAGGGTGAAACGTGCACACTGCCTTGTACAGGGTACCTGGAATGGAAATGAGTAAATATAATAAGTAAGTGACTGCAGCCTCCTACCCCCAATCCCTACTCCCCTTACACTGTTTCCTCCTGGAGAGAGCTTTTGGGGCAGGAGTAAGCAAAGAACAGAAATGACCGGTCCTGAGCCTCAGTACCCTGCAGAACTCCGAGAAGCCTGGGCACTTTGGGATGGGCATCTACAGCTTTTGATCACCCAGAGAGAGAAAGAGAGAGAGAGAGAGAGAGAGAGAGAAAGAGAGATGCTTCACAAAGACAGTGTAACTCAGGAATCCAGAGACAATTAGATCACACTTCAGGAATATTCAAGTACAGTCTCCATTTTGCCCCGGAGAAATAATTTCATTCCTGAGGTTTTCTTTCCAGCCATGTGGTTCTGGTTTTATGAACATAAGATTAAAAATTGACTAGAGATGAGCTCCCATAAGGAAGTGGCCAGTCCAGGCCTGCCACATGCCAGCATTTATCTCCCAGAGGTCCTTGAACAGGACAGGATAGGGCGGTGTAAGGGGTGCTGTGGCTGTGTGCCATGGCTGGGCCTCCTGAGGTGAAGCGGATACTGACTGGACTTGTGAAGCTGCTTTTCCACATTTTCTAAGAAGCTGTAGCAAGCTTTATAACATTGCCTTTCACATAGAAGGGTAAGTGATTTGAGTCACAAAATCAGAAAAACAGAAGATGTAGTGGGGCCTACATTTGTTGTGTGTTTGTGGAAATGGGACCACATCCATAATGGCATGTGTCTGTAAGTACATGAGCAAGGCCTCAAAGCCATAGATAAGAAACCGCTATACTGGATGTTTTTCCATAGCAGCATAAGTGCTTTTTATAGCTTCTGTGTTTAATTATCAACTTGAGTTTGGGTTGAGCCAGGAATACTAAAGGAACAAAATCATATTCATTCATTTACTTCTATTTTTTGTGCCTACCATATTCTTGGATCTGAGGATACAATGGTGAGCATGACTTTATGATGCTAATAGTTTAAGAAGTTAGGGTGCAAGTGAATATTACAGCAAGCCAGTGTTGTAGTTTTAGAGGGTGACTTCTGCAAGGAGCAAATAAATGGCTGTGTGGTAGAGGGTAACACGCTTACAAGGACCTACATATAAGGGTAACTTGCTGATGTGCATAAGGACATGGGCAGGAATAGTCACTAAAGCCTCACTTATAATAGCAAAGGGCAGAGCTAAGGAAGGTCGAGAAGAGATCTATTTGCCTGTGGAGATGGGAAGGGGAGTTGAGGACGTGAGGATTTGGGAAGGTGGAGGGGAAAGGAAAGTAAAAAAAGATTAATTTCCCACGATGAATGTATTTATAGTGTATCACAAACAGACCAATAAAAATGAGGACATATATGTAACAATGACAACAACAAAAAAAGAAATTGGAGGTAAGGGAGGGTGGAAACAGGGACATCGGTGGTGGCTATTGATGGCAAACTCCAGGGAAACCTGAGCACCTTGGATTAGGGCAGTGTTTCTCAACCCTGTAGAGTACCTTAAACAATTCCTCCTCCTGCCTTACCCTAGAAGAGTTGGGCGCAATTTCCAACAAATATGGAGTATTCACATTTAAAATAATGTAACTCAAGGGTGTGGGTAACTAGGCTGGAGATTGTCAGTGGCCGTAGCTGTGGCCGTGGGGAGATGTAGTGTGTTCTCAGAATGTGTGAGAGGGAGAGTGTGCACTGTGGCTAGCTTTTCTGATTCCCTCTCCTGTACCAGGACAGGCTCACACCTGTCTATAACATGGTGAGAACTGTGTGAATGTGCAAGACACCAGGACAGGCAACATTCATCCAGCTCTTGGTGATGGTCTATGTGAGTAGTTCTGTCCTTTTGCTGCCCTTTTTTTCTTTTTCTGTCACCTCCTTTGGGTATAATTCATTCCTTCTGGGCCTCTCCACCAGTAGATGGTAAAGTAAAAGTAAATGCTACCCAAACAAGTCCGTGTGGTTACTGTTGGTAGTTTGAAGGCATGACTTGAAGTAGTAGAGGACAGAAAATGAGGCTGTTGGGAAGAACCCTGGCTGAAATACTAGATTTGGGGTTTATCTCTACATGCTAATTATCTGTTGCTGATTACCATATTAAGAGTTGATTGTGGTGTGTTCAAGTCCAAAACATGTGAAAGGGAAATAAGAAGTTCCAAGATCAAACTGAGTCGTAAATTAAAAAAGTATCACCACACAAGAAAACATGTTTGGCCTCCTTACGGTGGTTATATTTGATATCTGCCTCTTAAATACACAAATATCATGTCCCCTTCATTTTGAAGAGACTTCCTCTCAAGTACCCTTTTCCTCCTACTGCAAAAGGAATGAGACAGAAGAAGATACACAAGACCTGCCATGACTGGCTAAGTACCCCTTCTCCAAGATGCTTAGAATAGAAAGGTTTAGATTTTGTATTTTTTTCAGATTTTAGAATATTTCCATTTATATAATGAGCATTCTTGGGTAAAGAACCCAAATGTAAATATGAAGTTTGATTTGTATATACCTTATATACCCAGCCTAAAAGTAGTTTATATAATATTTCAGTGCACCTGTGTTTTGACAGAGACCCATCACATGAGGTCAGGTGTGGAATTTTCCACTGGGAACATCATTTGAGCCCTCAGATGGTTTTTGGAACATTTCAGATTCCTTGTTTTTCAGATGAGTAATGCTCAATACTATCTGCATATAAAAAAAATACTGACCAGAAAACACATTAGAATAGTAACTGTACAGTGCTAGAAGTAGAACAAAGTATCTGATGTCCTCACAGTTACATTTCTTCAGCTATGACAGACCACTAGTGCTTAAGGTGTTGCCCTGTGTTTTCCAAGTGATGTAAGAGAGCCCCTAGATCCACCAGAGTCTCAGGGCAGATGCAAGCTACTCCTGAGGCAGGTGCTTTGAAGACCATTCAGTTGGGGCCATGCTGAAGAGTACCTACTGTTTTTGAAAGTTCTTGGAGAATTGCAATATACCTTCATCCCTGTTTCCCTCTTTTCTCTGAAAACTCTCAGGGACCTTGAGAACAATGAACTAGTATCGATGGCTGAGATCAATGTTTTTTACTGCATGTTTTATTAACACAAAGTCAAGGTATACCTAAAAGAATGTGGAAGATGCCTCCAAGTCTCTCAGTATCATTGAATTACTTTACATCTGAATAAATCTGGAATTTCAACTATTAGTTACCTATTTTTTCCCCTATTGATGTTTCCCTGGTGATGTTTATGATTTAACAGAATTTAATTCTATTGTATTAAACTCTGTATTTCAGTAGTGTAAATGTTCTAGGTCTATTAATGTTTGATTAAAAAATAACAACAAAATATGGCTTGTGCGCTGAAGAGCTGGCCAATAGTCCAGCTTCTTGGGTATGTTCAGAATCTATAACTGTACTTTATGCTCCTTCTGAACTGCACGCTACAGGGACAATAAACACTTTCCTGTCTAGCTTTGGGCTCTCACTATGGAAACTTTAGCGCAGCAGCTGGGCTCTGTTAGATACCTTTTCATTCACTTGGCTGGTCCAGATCTTTTGAGGGAACTTTCATTTTATTTGGTGGATAACAGAACTCTATTTTTAAATGAAATTGCTGCTTCAGTGGGTCAGCATTTGTTGTAAATGATTAAGATCACTAATTGGGAACTTTCAACTTCATCTTTGGCCCCAGTTAACCTAGAAATAGCCTTAAGTGCACAAAGTATGAGTCACTGAGAGGTTCAGTTGAAACTACAGTTGAAGTATTTGGTAACACAGAATAACACAAACCTAGCCCAGGGGTGCACTTTCTTTGTCATAAATTTAGCTAAATATTTCTATGAAATACTTTTTACATCTAATTATGATATAAATTGTATACATTTTATAGAACTAAGAGGGGCATTTGAAATGTCTGTCAATTCTTATCTTTTCTTCAGTCAGTTCTTCCTTGTCCTCCTGAATTTAGCCTTAACAGAACTATGGATATCTTTTCAGGTCTCTTAGGTTTCCAAGGTTGAATAATTCCTGGAATAACTAGTTGTGTATCTTCTTTCTCAAGAATGACCCAACAGCAGGTTCTTTATAACCTCTGTGGGTCTTACACATAATATGTGCTCAATAAAATATTTATTGGATAAAGAAAGCAAGAGTCTTTGCCTCATAGTTAGACTGCTGTTTTCTTAAAAAATTTTTTTTCTTTATAGCATATTTTAAAACACCTTAATCATAGAGGTTTGTATTAATCCATGTTCAGTGTTATGTTGTTATCCCTGGTCTGTGTCTGACTCTCTTCTGTTTATATGTATTCATTTATTGTGAACATAATGGGATTATGGCCTATCTGAAAATAGTAGACTATTAGCCCTAACTTACAGCTAACTATGTATTTCTCATTGTCCCATCCCTGTGCCTGGTAGCCACCATTCTAAATGTGTTTTCATCATTGTCTCAGGGGTTCATCTTTATTTGTTTAAGGATTATTGCACACATATGAACAACTAAACAGTATAAAGTATATTGAACTTTATAACAACAACAAAAAAAAACATCATGCTCATCATGAGATCCTTTACAGACTCATGTTCCTTCCTCTACAAGTGCTTTTTTTTTTTGGTGTTTTAAAAATTTATTTTATTGGTACATTTTGTATACATGTTATGATTACAATCAACATTGAGAATTTGTACCAGTGCATGGCAAGACTTAATTCTCATTTTTTTCCATTCCCCTGCCCACCCTACAACCCCCACCCCTTATACACATAAGGTTTGTTTCCTTCCTTTTTTTTACCATCAAATGTTTTCTTTCCCTACTTTACTTACCCCTTCCCCTTTTCCCTTTGAATATTTCACAATACTATTATGAATACTATTACTAATACTCTTACTATTTCACAATACTTATCATGCATTTTCACGTGTGTTTTTGATGGTTGTCCTTGTGGCCATGCTTAGCTCACTGCATGGAGTTTACTGGAGTCACATACTTCTTCCTGTTGGGGAGCATTTGGGTCATTTCCAGCTTTTGACAGTTGCACACAGTGCTGCTGAAAGAACCTGTGGAGTGGCCCCGCGGCGCATGTGCTCAGTGTCCCGAGGGAAGGGTTCCTAGCATTGGCTTCATGGTCATTTTGGACCTGAGAATGCTGTGCTGTGGTGCTGCCCTGTGCCCTGTGGGATGCTTAATCACTCTCTGCCATCTACCCACTAGATTCCAGTCATTCCTCTTCTCTCTAGGCGTGCCATCTGAAAATGTCCCCGGACACTACTGTTGTATATCTCTTGGAGAAATGGAGGCAGAATCATCCTACTTAGAACTGTTGCCCTAGGGCATAGCAATGCCACTTTTGTGTCATGATATGAATGTTTAACTTCACCAAATAGGGCTAGTTATTTTTCTGAAGTCACTATTCTGCACACTCCCATCAGCAGTAGGAAAGAGACAGTTGGCCTACATTTTCTTTAGCTCTTGCTGTTATCAGAAAATTTTGCCAGGTGGGATTAAAATGATACCTCATTGGGATTTTAAATTATAGCCCCTTGATTAAAGAAATTAAAATATATTTTACATACATTTATTGGCTGTGTTCATATATTTTGACCAGTTTTAAATTAAAAAATTAAGACTTTTAATTAAAATTTTTTTTTTATATATCGCAGTATGAGTTTGTCTGTTAGATGCAGTACAAATGGCTTCTCTCAGTTCACCACTTACATTTCCTCACCCTGATTGCTTTGATCCAGAGCATGCCTCAGTGATCTTCTAAGGATGCACCATACTTTTGAAACAACAATATTCATTTTCCCTTTTTGTTTGTCATTTTGAAGCCTAAGAGATATGTCATTGGCCTGAGATCCAAATTTGGGAAAGTTAAGTTGACTTTAATGAAAACTATGCCCTATACAATTTTTCAGACTGGGGCCTCTTGTTTACTTTTCTAAGATGAAAAGGTGGCTTCAAGTCTGAGATCATTTGTGGTAAAGAGGAAAATACCTAACAGGCTCAGAACAGGATACTGCCTTACCAGGTGTGAGAGTGAAG
The DNA here is from genome assembly GCA_004026965.1 of Petromus typicus. NCBI lineage: Eukaryota > Metazoa > Chordata > Mammalia > Rodentia > Petromuridae > Petromus > Petromus typicus. Next base: position 63,208 of record PVIR01001061.1, on the reverse strand, counting down.
CTATCTCACACATGTCAGGTGTAGATTTATTTTGGGGTCAAGTATGTGGGCTGCATAATGGAGACATCTTGGCATGGAGGCCAGGGTAACTGTCTTCAAACATCTGGACACAGCTGTGTGGGAAGGAGAAGGATCAACAGACAGAGCTAAAGTAAGTAGAAGTTATAAAAGGCAAAATGTTGCTATCAGCGGCATGGAATGCTTTGCAGAGCCCTGTGCCTTTTTCCTTTGGGAATCAGAGTTCTGTTTTTTGGTGCTGAAGGTAGAGATTTCCTAGAAAGACTTGAAGATGCTGCTGACAGTGTGATCAGAATTAATAGCTAAAACAAACAGATTTATTTATTCCAGGACTTTTCAGGGCACATTTACATATTAATGCTGTCCTCTCAGGAAGGAGCTGCTCTTACTACCCCATATATTATGCAGAAAGCAGCTCTACATTTGGTTGGTTACACACCTCCAGAATGGTGGGCCTGGAGAGCAAGCTCTTGGACCCTGGCTCCAGAGACCCTCAGGCTCCACGGGGGTGATAAGTGAAATAAGTCCATTTGGAGGGAGGGCCTCAGTGTTTTCTTTGAAAGGGGAGAGGCCCCAGGTTGTCAAGGCAGATAAGGAAGCAATAACATCAATAAACTTCTCACTGAGCTGGAGATTGCAGGTATAGTGTTGAACCTGGTGCTCTGAGAGCATGTGGAGAAGAAAAGGACCGAGGCTGATGCAGGGTGCTATGTGAAGGCATGCTGTGCCTACCTACCCAGAAAGGAGAGAGCTGTGCTTTTCTGGGGCTTCAAGTACTTCAGAGGTGATTGCTGTCCTCACTGTTCACTGGTTTCTTTGTTTCTGGAGGAGGTAGCAGGCCCACTCCTAGACTGCAAGGCATGCGACTAGGAGGGTGTATTATTACTTTCTTCCTTTCTGCCTGGCTCATCTGTCACTACATTCAGCCAGAGCTGCTGTAAGCCTTTCCAGATCAATTTCCTCCCCTTTAGTTCCACCTCTGCTAACCTAGTTATGCTATGCAGGTCCTTATTGAGGCCTCCATGACCTTGCTTTCCAAACTTGATGAGCACAGTTTAAAGAATAAAAATTCTAGATCAGTACCTGGCTGTATCCAAAGGACAACACAGTGCAAGGAAGTGAGTCTTTACTCTCGGTATGCAGAGCTGGCGTAACATTTTTAAAAATAGTCTTTGTAATTTGTTATGACTTCAGAAAAGAGAAAGACCATGATTATCTACATAAACATACACAAATGTATTTGACAATAGACATTATTTTGAAGACATTGAAGTAAAAACAAAATTTTCAAACAGAACAGAAAAAGCTCTAACCCACAAACAAAGCAAGATAATTAGGACCCCATTAAGGACTCCCATTTGTTGAGAGACACTGGGAGGTGGATGCAAAGCCAATAACCAGAAGGATGGAGGCTTTGCAGCACATATAAATGCCAAAGGACTTGGTCCAAATTTTATATTTAAAAAAACTTGAAAAGGAAATCTGGTTTTGAAAAAATGAGGGAGGTACTTAAACATTTTTAGAAAGGATATCCAAAGAAGCATTAAAACTGTGACAGTGTGCCCAACTTTATTATTCATCAGGGGAAGCAAATTGAAACCACAGTGAAACATCACTACACAAATCAAGGAGCTTAAATGAAGCAAATGAAAATATCAAACCTTCGCAAGCATGTAGAGCAACCAGAATGTTCAGTTACTACTTAGATGAGTTGAAATTAGCCTGACAACTTTCAAAAATAGAACTTTCTCATAAAGATGAACAGAAGCATATTTTATGACCTCTAACCTTGTTTTTAGATACATTCTGTATGGCCATATATTTACATTTTCACCAGAAGATATGTACTATAATGTTTATAAGAGCACTGTTCAAAATAACTAAAAACTCACAAGTACCTAAATAGCATCCACAGTACAATGGATAACTAGATTTTGGTGTATTCATTTAAAATGATAATACGTAACAAAATACATGATATTTACACACAGCAATATGAACACATCCCACAATTAGAATGCTGAAAAAAATCTAATCATGGTATTATTTGTTTAGATAGAGAAAAAAACCAAGCAATGCTACCTAGTGCTAATTGATGCAAAATGGGGAAGGGAAGTAATTGTAAAGCACCATGAAGAGGATGCTATTAGATCAGTAGGTTTATTTTGTGAAAGTTAAATTCTTTGCAAACTCTTCTGTATGTATTCCAGTAAATGGAAAAAGCAAAGCCATTGATAGTAATGCTAAAGAGTTAAAGGTCCTGGCAAAAAATGATGAGAAAGTGCAAATAGTGCTTTCAAGAATGGTGGACGTCTACAAAAGAGAATTGGAACACTTGCCACAGTTGAAGAATTTTAGTGGGAGGTGGATGGGGGATGTGGTGGGAAGGCAGGATGGATTAGTTCTGTCTGATTAGGTCCAGGGTATGAAGAGCTGACAGGAGAGGAGGCAAAGGTCGCTGGACTTAGGAAAGGCAAAGGATTGAGAAGCCCAACAGAGCTTTGTGCAGCTCTTCCCTGTGGATGGTGATGTAAATCAGAAGTCTCAGGGCAGAGCAGGAAAGTAGTGATCCCATTATGAAAGTCTTCAGTCTATGCTCTTAGCTACAAGGGCAAAACCTAATTATTACCCATCAGGGAAAGCATAGATGGAGCTCCAGAATTGCTGGATGTAGGTGTCATAGTAATCATAGGGACTGTTTTCCCCTCTCTGTTCCAAGGGGGACATGAATTGGCTCCGTATAGAACATGTACCTTTGAACTGGTACCTGTGCATCCACTCAGAGACCCTTGCCAAAGCCATATATCCATCAGGGAGGTTAGTCAGTGCGAGACTGGCATGATCCTCTGTGGTTTCTAACCAAGAGAGTGCAGTGAAGTGAGGACTCTGGTTGTTGGGGTTGGTCATCACCGGGAGCATTTTTAGATGATTCTTTGTGAAAGCAAAAACCACAAAGGCGGCCTGCCCAAGCCAGAATGCTCTGAAATGTGTATGGAGGTGCAAGGTGGTGGCATCCAGGCAGCTTGACAAAGAAATCTGACCTCTTCTGGATTATGGTATCTCTTGACCATGTTTAAAGTTCCTAGTCTCAGAACTGTCTGTTGTAAGCTAACAGGTTGATGGCGCTCTCTGTCATTTCAGCCAGCTGGGTTTGTTCTTTCTATTCTGTTTTCCTATTTATATGTACCTCTTGCTTTTCCATCTTCCTTGTGTGCATTTCTCTTTTCCTGGCTTTGTCTCAGGGATGAGCAGGAGGAAGAGATTGAGGAAGAGGATCAGCCAGTCACGGAGCCCAATTCCGAGGAAGAGGGAGAGGACAAGGCCCAGTGTCAGGGCAAGGACAGGTACTGGGGGCTCTCACTTAAAGCCCAAGGCTCCTTCTTAGTGAGTAGTGCACTGCCACCATCTTTAACCATCTCCTTCCTTCCTCAACAGCTCACACTTGCATACTTTCACTTACTCTATCTGTAGAGCCAGAGATGACAAGCCTTGTAGAAATAACAGCACACTTTCATTTGAGATCTGATTTTTTTTTCAAATCCTGCTTTACTGACCACACTTTATAGAAAAAAGTCACCCCCCTGGTTTTCTCCTCAATGTTCCCTCCCTCCCTGAGTGCTTTTGTTCAGCCAGATTGATGGTGACCAAAAAGGCTCCTCTCTGCTAACACATTTGTCTTTCAGCATTGTAGTAAAATTCAGTGGGATCCTTTCTCCCTGCATTCTGCTAGGACGATATTAACTAAAATGATTAGATAACTACTATATTAATGATTCAAGTCTATTTTTAATCCAGGTGGATAGGAACATTGTTCACTCTGTATAGGATGGAAACTTTTATATCCAGAACAACTATCACAGCTGTGCAGACTTTTGGGGGTATTTATTCTCAGTCAAATTTACTCTGTCTGTGTTTAGCCAATGTTAACATGTTCCTGCTGGTTTGAGCCATTGGTGGTGCATGCATAACTGTGCCACTGTGCAGCTTGTATCCCCACCCCCCGTGGGACTGTCCCATGTCACCTTATGGGGCCGTCATGCATGTAGCATGGGTGATTCAGAGCTGCCTGGCATCAAGACTTCCAGAGTATAGTCTTGTCATGAGTGTGTTAACAGACACAGGTACCTTGTAGAACTTTTGAATTTTTTAGACATTCTCTGCAAATGATTTGTTTATCAAAAATAAAAACATTGAAGCAATTTCATTTTCTAATATTCAAAAATAAATGTAAAATTAAATAATTTCCTTCATATACTTGATTATGACTGTACACTGACACCGTTCTTTTCTACACACTGGCAAAATCAAAAGGACCTTAGATAAATTAAAATCTTTTTCTTGCCAATTTCACAATTCACAGGATACTTTGCTTTCGTGCTTCATCTTCTAGATTGTCTGTGCATGTGAAAGTCTTCTTTGATGTAACGAGTCTCCCGCCATTGCCAAGGACCAGAGCAGCCTCTCTGTGCTAACAAACTGATGATTTACTTTACAAATCTCATCACCATCCACCTTTGGAAATGTCTGCAGAGAAACCAGCAGGATTCTCATAGATGAAAGGAAGGGGCTGATGGTAAAGAAATAGCCACAGGATGCACAATGAGAGAGGAAGAAAGATCAGCATAAAAATAAACCCCTTGCTTCTACTGATGGGGCTGGTTTGCAGTTAGAGGAAATTTGGTCGACAGCCTCAATTTGGGCTGAAGATTAGCCACATAAAACATTATACACACTCCCTACACAGATTATAGCTGTAGTGTGCTGACATATGGATGTTCAGTCCCACCTGCCAGATCCTTAAGCCACTGATGGCAAACCTATGGCATGCATGCTGCAGCTGTTTATTACTAATCTTCTTTAAAGTTCCCTAGCACTGTCATAAGTTCTCTGATATCACATCTGGCATCAATAGACTGGGTGAAAGAACCTTGCAACAAAGAACAACCTTCAAAGGCACCCCCACTGATGGCTTAATGTCTTTACCTAAGAAAATTGATTACTTTTCTTAGGACCTGAAGTGTCTGTAACTACACAGATTGGTAGTGGAAAGCATGCTTCATCAGAGTGGAGTTAAAGTTTCCAGTTTTAGGAAATAGAAGTGTGCATAGTAAACAAGTTAATCTTGATACTACATGTTCACTAACTTTGGTCCAGATGTTCCCTAGTGTAAATGTACAGGGCCTTATCTCAGGGTTAACAGCCCCGCTTCCCACCAGCTTCCACGTGGTTCATGTGCCTGTCTGTGCTCCCAACCTGAACTGCACACCACATGGAGCCCCCTGTAGTGGGAACTGCTGTGTCCCTGTCCTTGTTTAGAGGTAGAGCTCTGGGTCTGTGGCAGAAAGCGGTGTGCCATGTGCAAATGGGCATATTTTGGAGTCAGGATCTCTGAGGGAACAACTGCAGTTTTGGAAATGCAGAATTTAGCTTTTGTTTTCAGGTTATAAAGGAGTGTGTTGAAATATCATGTATCCACATCTAGTCCCCTGAAGGTGGAAAGCTTTTTTCATCTAAAAATAATTTATTTGACAAATTACAATTACATAAGTTTAAATTGTATATATTTAATACTATAGATTGGTTTGCTATATCTATATATGATGAGGTATCTATATGATCACTACGATCAATATTCATATCCAGTACCACCCATGGATACCATGTGTGCACACAGGAGAAGATTGTCACTGTGTGTGGAGGCCTGTGTGAAGGAGCCCAGACGTTGAAGGTTTAGTGATGAACCTGGGGAAAAGCGTACAATGGATAAATTTGTCTTTGTCCTCCTGGCACCTCCTCTCTGGTTTTTACATTCCCAGCAGGCATTTCCTTTCCTTAGGTCCATCCCTGCTTTGGGGGAAGGCTTTGAAAGATGTTAATGAAGAACCTGACTTTTTTGCATACGTCAAAGCTGGGCTTTTCAATCAGAAGATAAATCCTTTGTTTAACTAAGAACAAGAGATGATATTCAAATTGTAAAATTCCAGGCATCAACACAACAAGTGGAGAGAAAGCCTGGGAGGTAGGAAGTGAGTGTGGGAGAGTCTACTGGGCTGTGGTAAATTTCCTCCCGAAGGCCTTTGTCCACTCAGAGACCAGATGCGGTATGGGAGAGGCCACTTTGTACTCTGCAAGTCTTAACTTCAGATCAGCAGAAGGGCCAGGACCCATTGGGCATTTATACTGCAGTTCAAGGACTACAGTGGGACCTGAAGTCTGTGTTATCACACGGTGGGTTTGATATGTTTCTTCCTCTCTCTCTTAACCTTTGTTTCCTCTCTCCCAAATCTCTCTTCTCCCTCTGCTGGGCCAACAGGGAGCCTCACTCTGCCTCTGAGCAGAGTCCCACTGAGAAAGGTCCTGCTCCTGACAGCTCTGCCCTCTCAGTCACCTCGAGTGTCAGCCTTCAGGGAAGGCAGCTTCCAGCCAGCACCACTCCAGGGAATACCCTGCATCATGAGTCTACCAGGCCTGAGGCCACCTGGTCAGCCCTTGTGCCACCTCCGAACTTGGCCTCAGTCTCTCGGCCTATCTCCTCCACACGCAAGGTGTCACCAACCATAGATAAGCTGCCCTACGTGCCCCACAGCCCCTTCCACCTCTTCTCCTATGACTTTGAGGACTCTCCCTTACCCACCAAGGAAAAGGACGCTGAGGCCCAGAAGGAGAGCAGGTAGACAGCTCACTTAGCGTCTGTGTGATGTTAACCAAGAGAGTGCACTGTGTTAACTGCATCCTGTTAGTTTCCTTCTGTGTGTTCGTGTGGATTTAGTTGGATAGAGAGTGGTTGTGACCTAAATTAACTCCCTGACTATTGATTAAATGGTGACCAGGATTTAGATAAGATGCAAAAGAAAACTCATCCATGTGAACTAAAATTTTCTGTTTTAATGCAGCTTACTAATTAATAATAGATTTGTAGAGCTAGGTATTTTGAAGTATAATCTGTCAAAATCTAAATGCCTCACACCTTTGCACCCAGCATGGACATGGGGTTTTTCTGACCTGCAGAGTGCTCTGAGGTATTTTGGCCTCTTTGCATCATCTGTAGTGAGGTGGGTTTTCCTTTTTTTCCACAGTTCTCCTGACTCTGTCTCTGCCGGCACACATGGTGCCTCTGAGCCTTACAACTTCTGGTCCTTGTCTTCTAGTAGGTAGGTGCTTTGTCACTCCTTTCTTTCCATTTCCTACAGCTTTCTGCTTTGTTCTCTAATATATGCATTTCCTCCTCACAGATTGCTTAATAATTATATTATTTAAGCTTTTTAATAAGAAATTTCATTGATAACAGGGGTGAAGGGAGGTATGCAAATGAGTCAAAGAAGTTTAATTGGTGCTTGTCTGTTCTGTGTGATTATCCTCTGGCTATTGTCTTACTTAGGGGCTCTCTGTTGGCCCAAGAAACATAAGGGTTGCATATTTTGAGTGATCAGTTGTCCATAATGGCTAGTTTATCATTCTGATTACTGCTGCATCTTAGAACAATAATAGCTAACATTTATTGGGCATTTATTATGCCAGGTCTTTATTTCCCATTAAATTAGTACAGCAAAGTATATTATTTAACCCTTAAAATGTAGATTCTAGTACTAGCCCTTGTATACAAGAAGGAAAGTGAGGCACAGAGTGGCTATGTATGTAAGTTGGCCAGAGTTGCCCAGCTCAAGAAGCAGGGAGCATGGGCTGGGGATTTAGCTCAGTGGTTCTCGTGTCTGCCTTGCTAGCACAAGCTCCCTAGTTTGATCCCCGTAACCACACCGGGTGTGGTGACTCACACCCACCAGCAATATCATAGTGCCAGGCGTGGTGGGTCATACCTATAATCCCAGCACTTGGGAGTCAGAGGCAGGGGGATTGCTGTAAGTTCAAAGCTCACCTGGGCTGCATAGTGAGTTCAGAGCCAGCCTGAACTACAAAGTGAGACCCTGCTTTGTTTTGTTTCGTTTTTTTAAAAAAGAAGCAGGGAGCAGTGTCAATCTCTGGAAGCCCACTCCAGAGTCAGGGCCTAGCTCTGCATTGTGCTATACTACCTGTCAGGCAATCTGTCACTCAGTCTGCGTTGGCCATGTCCCTGCTGGGGGTCTCCAGGTGGGTGCATGTCAGTGACCTTCCACCAGACCTGTATTGGAGCCTGAGTGTCCAGCAAAAAGCTATACTTTGTTTTAAATGGAGTCTTATAAAAGCATAGCCTGGCAGGCAGCTGTTGTACTTCATGCAAATAACCAGTCTCTCTGGGCATTACATCTTTCATCTAATAAATCAGAGGATTCAACTAGGATTCATCTATAGTCGTCAACTATTTTCTATTTACATATAGCTTATAAGAATTCTGAAACTTCCCTGAAAGTCTTAAGTAGCTCATCGAAAGTTTCTTTTACTATAAGTTTAAATACTTATAAAGGATGTGATTTGTCCAGTTTATGTGTGTGTGAAAATTTACTTTTGTCAACACCTTGGCTTCAAATGTAACTGATTCAGTTTTGAAAAAAAAAACCGCCTACATACTTCTAACTGGCAAAGCCAGTCCTCAGTCAAATGAGACCTAATTTCCATCAGAAAAAGTCTGGCTTCCTGTTTCAATTTAAATAAGCTCAACTGTGTGTGGCGACAACCATCCCACTCAAGGGTCTCATTCTCAGGTAGGTGGGCAGGGGGCTGGAGGTTAGGTATACAGCTCTGCTCGGTGTTTGTCCCTGATTGGATAAGCACCACCTTCTTCTTGGTATTTCATCTGGAATTTCCTCTGGAGTGATACTTTCACAGATTGCTTTTTTGCTTGGCCCCTGCAAGCTTTACAAGACAATGCTCACGCTGTCTCACCTCCTTTCTAAACGTGACAGAAGAGGAAGCCGGAAGGAGAAGGGGAAGACCCTGGGAACAGTTCAGAGAGATCAACTCAGAAGAGCTATTCTGGAGCTGCAGATCTGAACATCCTTCTCTTCTTGTTTTCACAATGGCTTCATATACCTCTAGGAGTGAGGACTGCAATGGAATGCATTGACACTGCAAGTCCAAAATCCAAGAAGTATGATCTTTCACATAATTTTTATGGATGAATCCAACGTGACTCTTCCATCCTCCGTGAATAGAATCTGTGTGCAGGTTAGGAGACATAGCTTGGACCTTCTTGGAAGAAAAAGGTCTCAGCAATCTCACCTTTCACAGCAGGATGTTTATTAGTCCATGGTGATCCTGGACTTTCCACAGTGGTCTCAGACTCTGGTGAGACTGGGTTTCTGGCTTTCCTGGGTTTTGGGCCCTCTCTTCTTGTCTCTAAGCTTCACTACAATGTATGATTTTTGGGCAAGTGGAGCATAGAATCACATAAATGTTACAGTTGAATATGTGTGTGTTGTGAATCATAGGTGTGTATTTGCAAATGAGAAATGTCCTAGATTTAACCAAGTGAAGTTTATAATTGGACAGGACTTTTAAAACTGTAGAAATGTTATTTGTAACCAGTGAATTTTCTGGTGTTCACTTGCTGTGGTTTTCATGGGTCTGTATGGTGGCAGATTCGACTAGTCAGTGATTGACTGCAATTGTATGGACTGTAAGAGAGACCAAACATAAAAGAACCCTGTCCTATTCACACTTGAAAATGCTGAACAGTGAATTGTATGATACAGTCAGTTTGGCTGAAATTGAGAAGCAACACTGAGGAGTCTCTAAGCCATTTGAATTAACTGCTTAGCCATTTGAAAAACTGGAGGAGAGAAAAGCACATTGTGCTTGTTTTGTTTCCTTAACATCATTTAAACTTAATATTAGCAAAACAATCCTGTTAAAACATTCTGCAGGGTGTCCATTGGTGGTTGGACAGGGCTGTTGCAGCAGCAGGAGTCGGGTAGTGAGTGGAGCATCCAGCAGCTGGTGGGGGTCCTGACGTGGAGCCTGTGCTGAATGATAGCATCCCAGCCTAGTCCACCTCTGAGGAGCTCTGGAATCCCTGTGGCTCCTCCTTTCTGTCCCTTCACTGTGGCCACTATCACTCCGTTCTCTTGTTCTTGCTCTCTTTGTTTGTTTGCTTTTTGTCCTTTCTCTTCTTCTTTTCTTTCTGTGTCCTTTCATCCTTTGCCCTCCTGGCTGCTCCATGGTCTGTAGGTTATGTGTGTCCTCAGGCAAATCCAGACTAGTTCTCACTTGAAGAAGCTAATGACCTATTGTATTTTTAAAGAGAAAAGAAACCAAATGCTACTTATGTGAACATGAATGCAATGGGTTAACAGAGAGGATCAATGTGGTGCGTCTCTGCCTAGTAGAATGCCAGCCACTCAGCCCATACTTGCCGTATAATATGAAGAGACAAGGAGAGCGACAGCATGAGTCTGAAGCACAGGATAGAATTGGGAATATAAATATTTTCTTTTCCAGTATAACAATATTTTTTATTGTTGAAAAACAAAATTTCATCTTTGTGCTCCACTTTTTGAAATAGATGGCCTATTTTTTATATTCTTTTTGTACAGTTGTGATCAAACTCTATGTATACTATATTATGATGGTTTTCACTCAGCCTATATATTTATACTTATATATTGACTTTTTTTTGAGATAGGGTCTTGCTTTGTAGTTCAGGCTGGTCCTGAACTTGGCTTCGAACTCACAGCAATCCTTCTGCCTCTGCCTCCCAAGTGTTGGGATTATAGGCATGAGCCACCATGCTTGGCATTGTTTTATGTGGTTACAGGGATCTAACCCAGGTGCTTGCAAAGCAGGCACCAGTAACACTGAGCTAAGTTCCTCGCCCTATATCGACATTTTTTTAAGTTGTTACTTATAACCTTGGTAATTATTTTAATGATTTTATAATAATCTAAGTACTATATGAATATTATATTATAGTATAGTATACTTTATTAGCCTTTTCTGCATTATATCTGGCTGTGTAGTTTCAATTACTCACCATCATGCAAACACTATTCCAGTGAGTATCTTCCTATATGACCTTTTTACTATAAAGGTAACTATAAAGTTATTTCTATATTTTAGACTCACTCTGACAAACACAGTACATTTTAAATCAAACTGCTTTTCCAAAGGATTGGTGCTGATTTCAGTTGATGGAAATTTGGACTGAAATCTTCGTGCACATTTATCGTAGTGACCCTTGGAATCTCACATACCATAACACAGTGCTCCTCGCCAGTCAGGGAAACAAGTCAAACTTGTCCACTGCCTGCCTAGACTAAGAGGCAAAACTCTGTGAAACACATTGCTCATAATTTTCATGAGTGTTTACTCCCATACAAAGGCTTCAGAATTGTTTCCTAGGAATGCTCTGAGTGATGACACTCCAACATAAACTGCTAAAAGACATCTATTCTGAAAACAAAGAAAACCCCAGAATTTAACAGGTTCTGAAACTCTACCTGTGAGAGATGACTCGGAAACACTCAAAGCTCACATAGTCCTACTGGCTATGATGTTGGTTCAGGGGATATGTTGGATAAATCCATGGATTCACATACCTCTATGCTACAGGCCTGTCCACAGAGCCTGCAGCAGTTCCTCCTTGATCACAGAGCATATGATGTGATTACACATAATGAAGTCAATTCTAAAATACCTAGAGCAGAGTTTTTAATAAAAAATTTTGTTGCCAAGTATGTGAATTTTCAGACATTTGATGTTATTAACACTAATTGTACCATCATGAGAAGTAAGAAAAATCATCATGGTTTAGGTAAAAACAATGTATATTCTTAATATATATTAGCAATTGATTTTAATGCACATCAAAAGACAGAAAACTTTTTTTTTTCTGATTTTCTTTAAACTCTTTGTCTTGAATCCTGCTACCCAATAAATGGTTTTGGATTTAGGGAGACTTCTGTAATGAGAAATTAATCAGAAAAGAGCAGTTAGTAAATCCCTGGGGTTACAGTATCTCTAACCATGGTAGCATTTCTAGAATGGCTTTTTCATATAAAGTCTAAGATGACTTATTAAATTTTACTTATTGACTTGTACTCATTCCTCTGTCTTTTCTCCCCAATTTATGCTTTTGTACTTTTAAGATACAGCAACTTTGGCAACACCTCTTTCCACTCCTCAAGACAGTCATCTGGATCGAATGTAGGCCCCACATCATCGACATCTCTGTCAACTTCACAAGAGAACAAGCTGGAAAGGTGAGTGTATGGACAGACTGGGATGTGACTATTTTCAAGCAAAGGGGCCTTTATAGGATTAGGAATGCCTCAAGGAAAAGGGTAAATGAAAGACATAGTATGCTGTGTTTTCCTGTGTGGACATATTCCAAAGGTAAGAATGTTTTCTCCATCTTTTACTCTATTTACTGAATGTATTTTATTAAAGATGATGTGTTGTTATTGTGTCATCCTCCTGCATATTTTCCATAGAAAGTAATTTCCTCTAATATATTCAAGTGTGATTGTTTTTATTTACCCCTTAAAATGGTTGGAGATCATGTAAGAGCTCTATAATTTGTCTTAGACATATCAGTTTTCACCTCAGCCTGATTGAATTTATGTAAATTGGATGGTGGTGGGCCTATTAAGGTGCTATGTAATTAATCCCGGACCTACCAAAAGAGAAAGGAATTCTATGGGTACATGGAAGGAATTTAACTTGGCAAGAGTATTAGACCACCAGAAGTTCACTGATTATTACTCTGAGAAGCCAGTGATTACATAAGAATGTATTTACAAGGGAAAGGTAAGATCTGTAATTTTAGAACAATTAAAAATAGTTATCCTTACATGGCAAGAGTACTGAGTTAAGAGAAGACTGCTTAGGGTTCCAGCTGACTTGCTTGCAAGTTGTTTAATCCCTGAGGGTAAAATGGCAATTACACCAACTCTTACCTTAGAGGGTGATTTGGGTAAGGAAATAAAAAAATCTATGCAACCCATGCAAGAGTGCTGTGGGAAGTCGATTAGACAGTGAAGAAGATAATGGCTGTGACTTTGAGCAGCTCCCAGTTCACTGAGAATCTAGACATGAGCTATTCAGATCTTTTGCTTCAAATTCAAAATGTAAAACCAGTCAGACTGTATCCCACATGCAGAGCCTCTTCTGTGTATGGTGAAATGTACTTTGCTGAGAAGTGCTGGTTAGGGAGGTTAGGGGTTAGGGGTTAGGTGTGTGTGTGTTTTAAACGAGAAAGGGGTTAGGGTTATGGGAGGTTAGATTAGTTTGTAGAGCAGATGAAAACTTTACAGGCCAGCAAAGAAGGAGTGTCCAGTGGGGCTTGTCTAACCACATTGTCACCATTAACATCTAAGACGAAATATAAACCTCGTGGTGTCAGACTCTTAGGTTCCCAGCCCAGTGTGACCCTGAGTTGGGTAAAGTCTGGCAAAATTAGATGTTAGTAATGAAGAAACCAGCTGATCTCTCTGAAGACATTCTTACCTGCTTGTAGTTCTTCCTTTAGCTTCCTCTTGTGACTAGCTAAAGTGACCTATAGTCCTGGGAAGGTCACCCCAAAATGATTTTTTCATATCAGATGCAAAATTTGAGGCCAAAATGAGGAATATTGGAATCTGACTAATATGATATAAAAATCTAACACCTGTTAGGCTATTTCTTCCATGAGGCTAACACTAGCTCCATTCATTGTTGTATCTCTGGGTCTTGGCCATAATAAATAATGTTGAAGTATCCAAAGAAGTAACCACTCACTATTTGGGAATAATTTGAAGGTCCATGAAGTTTTTAGGGCAAGAGATCCTGGTGGTCCTTCAGTTTAGCAAAGCCCTGAACTTGGGAAAGCCTCAGTCTCTGACTTCTTCTTAAACTGTGGGACTCCTTACCAGGCTCCTGAGGACTCCTGATTTCATCTCCTTCCTTTCTTCAACTGGCTGAAATGCCCTGTTGCCTCTGTGTGTGTGTGTGTGTGTGTGTGTGTGTGTGTGTGTGTGTGTGTGTGTTAAACGAGGAAGGGCACCTTAAGTACCCTGAAGACAGGGCTAGACTTAATAAAGAGACCATGGAAGTGTCCAGTTTGGAAGGGGGAAGTGGCCTACTTTACAGAGAAGAAGCTAGTGAGGTGACATGTTAGGAACAGAGGCTGCTGGGAACTTTGTTAGAAGCTAAGAGAGATGACTGCATTCAACAAGGGTCCTCAATGCGAGGAGAAGCAGGATTGGGGGTAATGGGCTGAAGAACAGAAGCAACGGAAGCAGAGTAAGTGAAGGCTTGGGTTTGTGTGTTTGATTATTAGACAGCAGAAATAAATACATAACAGAACAAAAGCAGAGTAGGTGCAGAGCTGTTCAGCCTGGAACATGCAAGATATGAGGAATCTGTGGTGCCCAGGAAAATGTTCTGTGGGCCTCAGGGTGGTGTGGATTTAGCACCAGCTAAATTAGCTTCAGGATTGGCCTGAAGTAGGCACTGGGATTGAATAATTCCAAGAGATTGCTCACTGAGCTCAGGTCACTGGGGGACAACAATGGCAAGAGCCACTTACCTAGATTGGATTTCCTTTCCCTTTTCTTTTTCCTTCCTGTATGTGTGTGGTAGTGGTACTAGGGATTGAACACAGGAGCTTGGCACTAAGCTATATCCCAGCCTCTTTAAATTTTCCATTTTGAAACAGAATCTCAGTAAGTCACTGAGTTGTTCAGGCTGGTCTCTAAACTTGTGATCCTCTTGCCTCTGCTTCCTGGAGTGCTGGAATTACAAGTACACATTGCCACATCCAACTGAGGCCCCTGTTCACTTTTGCAGTACACTATTGCCATAAAAATATGATTATCTTTGCTATCTATTGTTAACTGGCCAAAAAACTAGTTTTTAAAAATTTATTCTTTCACATTTGCATATCTCTCTGAGCATCACTGTGTGTTGGCTTGAAAAACCAAGTGATGAATCATTTCAATTTTCAGATGTGTGGTTTTATTAATACCAGAAAGCCAGAGCCTGGGTGAATCACAGTTTCCTACTCTCAACCCACCAGCTTGTGTATTCAGAATAAATGAATGAATGAATGAATGAAGAGGATTTCTCAACTCTAAGTCCTATTTTTACACCATCACTCTAGCATATTATATGGATTGCACTTATAATAACATTTTTGGACAGCTTACTTTTCTTTTTGTATGGGGGCACAGTGGGTACCGGGGATTGAACCCAAGGCCTTCACACTAAACTATATTCCTTCTACCTATTTTTGTTTTGTTTTGATTTTTTTTTTGTTTTGTTTTTTGAGACAGGGTCTCGCTTTGTAGTTCAGGCTGGCCCTGAGCTCAGCCTCAAACTCACATCACAGCAATCCTCCTGCCTCTGCCTCCCGAGTGCTGGGATTACAGGCGTGAGCCACCACGCCCGGCACTGTGATATGTGGTACTGGTTGCTGCTGGGCGTGAGTCTCCACACCCATTGTGGTATGTGGTTACCGGGGATCGAACCCGGGTCCTTGCACTTGCAAGACAGGCACCGGAACCACTGAGCTAACTCCCCGGCTCTGTTTTGTTTTAATTTTGAGATAGATCTTGCTAAGTCACTAAGTTGTCCAGGCCATGCCCAACTTGGTTTTCTCTTGCCTTAGTCCTGGGTGTTGGGATTACAGATGTGTGAACTACATTCAGATTTTTCATTTTGACTGTTGAATTGTTTGGCTGTTACCCATAATGTAATTCTAGATATTAGTAGTTTTTGCCCTACTAAGATACATGATGAGTTTCTGTAGTATATATCAATAAAACTGTAAGCTTGAGATATTTTTTGTTCCTGTGTATTATTAAAATAAAAAGTAATACTCTCAGGCAGGATATTAAAATGTCATGAGCAACAGTTGCATGTTTTTGCAATGAGAATCCACATTTTCTGTCAGCACAGCCCTGACCAGTGAACGCTGTGCCAGAACTCCGTGCAGTACTAGAACTCTAAAAGTCCACTGCCTTGATTGGGAAATGAGTCACTTCTCTAAAGTCCTAGGAAAATCAGGCCAACTCAAATACCCCTTCGGGCACCTTGAATCATTTTGGAAATGCAACTGGGCATCATCTTGAGCTTAGAGTTTTCCATTTTTTTCCCTCAGTGTGTTAATATATTGGATGTGAATAAAACTTGGATGATAAATTGACCTAGAAAGGACATGCTGAAGAAAAAATATACAAAATTAACTCAAGGCAAGAGTATTAAAATGAATCAGTCTACAGTGTTCCTCTTACAGCTTCATTTAAAGTACTGTCTTAGAAACATACAATATAGTATTAGTTTTTGTGAAATTGGAACTTAAGCTGTGCCAGAACAACAAAACAAAAACCCCAAAACTCTTTACGAAGACCCTTAGGAATGTAAGATGCAACTGCTTAATGAAGGGAGACTTTGAAAGTATTTCAGTTTTGAAAATGTACTTTTAAGTGAAGTTCTAAATATTTTCTTTTTTTGAAAGACAACAAAATTACAGAACTATTTGGACCATTCACCTTAGGTATTCACACAAAACAAGTGAACAATAACCACATCACCTGGGAGCTTATGAGTTTGAGGCTCTGGGGAAGGTAGAGAGCATTTTCCTTTCATCCCTGCAGTGACATCTCCATCTTGTGGACCTTTTTGGAAATGGTCACCAGAGACTTGATGGACGGTTTTAAGATTTTCAGTTAGTGAGTGAATAGTGAGTGAACTGAGGGATCAGCCAGTCCAGGGCTCAGGGCAGAGGGTGCCTCAGGGTACTCAGTTGTGTTGGGGCTCAGCTGTTTACTAAAAATGCCTGTCCTGAATTACTCAGTGGGAGATGCTAGAGCATCCTTGGACCGAGTTTATAGGGGCTACTTTTCTGTGGACAAGCTGAACCCAGAGGGTCGGGATGCTGATGAGCATTAATTCTGGTCTCTTACCACTTAGAGTAATGTCATTCATTACAGATTAATGTACAAGGCCCTTGAAAGAGGTTGTGTATGATCCAGTTTGTGTGGCTGTCCCTGCAGAGTTTTTCCTTCTTCCTAGGAGATTACGAGAGTGACATCCCCTGGGGAGTAGTAATGGTTAGTAATGAGGGATAACAAAAGGATGCACCATTTTATTGCAGGGGTATTTGTGATTAGAACATAAGAGGCATCCTCCTAACAAAATTTTAATACCTCTTTATTACTCATTTTGTGCAACTCTTACTCTATACCCATGAAGCAGTAAATCCCTATGTCTTCATTTTGCAACCCCTCAATAACCACTATTCTGCAGTTGACTTCTATATCTTTGACATCTCAGATGCCTCATATAATATAAGGAATCTTACAGTATCTGTCCTTCTGTGACTGGCTTATTTCACTTCGTATAATGCTTATCAGTGTTATCACAAATGGCAGCATTTCTTCCTTTGTTAAGGCTGAGGAGTATTCCATTACATACATATTACCACATGTCTTTTATTACTCATTTTATGGATGGATATTGAGAGTTGTGTCCATATCTAGGCTTTTGTAAATGATGCTGCAGTGAACATAGGAGTGCAGATATTTCTCTGAGATTTTTTGAGCATTTGTTGCCAGAAGTAGAAGTACCTAGTCGTAAAAAAGAGAAAGCAACTTAAAATATTGCTTTATTGTTACATGGGTTTTGCATGTACACAGTATAAAATTGAAAAGGTACTAAAGAGGATATGAAGGAAAGCCCTCTCTACCTTCCAGGAAGCAGTAACTCCTAGAAATGCTTTATGCATGCTCCCAGAGGCATTTTATGTTTACATGAGCACATAAATATTCAGTATAGTTTTGTATACATTATAAAAATTATTCTGTACCTTCATGTTTCACTTTAAAAAGCTACTTTGGTTCCCTTCCCATATAATCATCACATCATGCTCTGTTCTCTTTATACCTCTTTATATACCAAGCCCGCTCCATATTGATGGACCTTAACCTTTTGCAGTTGTATATGATGTTGCAGTGTAATTCATACACACATGTTGTTTGGTACATATGCAATTATCTGTAGGATAACTTCTTAAAAATGGATGTAGTAAATCAAAATGGCAATATATTTTTAATTTGATTGATTTTTGCCATATTGCTGTAAAGATATTACCAATTTAGATTCTCAACAGCACTGTGTGAATGTTTCCCTTAAATCATGTAATAGTAAAAATTTGCATATTGATAAAATGTTAATGTACATATTTCTTATTCTGAATGCATTTGACCAGTTTTAATATGCTTAGCATGTTTTTATATTGCCTTTTTTGTAGTTCATAGTCATTGAACTGCTTTGTTCTTATTGAATTGTAGAGGTTCCTTATTAACTGTGATAGGAATAGCAGTCATTTCCCTCAGTCATTGGCCTTTATATGTCAGGCTGACATGTCCAGCTTGTTGGCTTGCCTGAGCCATGTAGGGTAAAGGAGAATGGTCTTAGACTGTATATAAAATATATAGTATCATGAAGATATGGAAGTAATAAATTTTTGGAAGATATAGAAGTAATAAATTGTATATACATATATACAGTAACACTTTAAAGTTTAAATTCCCTTCAGCCTACAGGCTGAACACATCTTAATATGGAAAATTTAAAAACTTTATTAATTAACTATATTAATCTTTTCCATTTTCTGTGGTTTGTGGCCCTAGTAACAAAAGCCTTTCCTCTTGTGGTTTCTAGCACTTTCATAGCTTCAGGTTTTCACATCTAAATATTTTATCTATCTGGAAATTATTTTTACAAAAGGAAGTGGCTCAATTTTAATTTTTAATTCTTGTCTCAATGCTATTTATTGAATAACCCACCATTTCCCAACTGGTCACATGCCAGTAGGAGTGCAAATGTATTTATGTGTCATATGTTCAAAACATTCCCTTAGGAGCATCTTCAATCTTTTGCAACTGTTTGTGTCACCTGAGTGACCATCTCAGGCTATCAGAGCTCTCTTCCCTCCCAGGGTGTATCTCGACCATTTCCTTAGTAGTTGTTTAAACATGACTGTATTGTGCTACCTCCAAGCAGTACTATTATTTTTATCATTTGTTGTTGGGAAGTTTGGCCTGGTGGAATAAAGAACCTGGTAGTACTTTCAGCAGCTAGGACCAAGTAGCTTAGACAAGGACAGTGGGAGCTTGCTGTACATAGTGGTTGCTTCCCCTTCCAGCTCAGGTTCTCCATTATTGGAGACTTGCTTCTGATCATCTTTTGAACACCTTCTTCTCCATTTGTACGGGACTCCTCTCTCAAAATTAAAGTCTCTGTTCCCATGCACTTCTTGCCTATTTCAGTTACTGGTGCTCTTCTAGAGTTCACCTGCTCAACATGCCTCTTAATTCTTGTCCTGAGTGTCATGTGTTGGTACTTTGTCTCCCTCATTCTAACTGATCCCTTCAAGTGAACTGTGTGATCTGTATGGATGCAAATGCTCATGTCTCCCTTTCTTGTCTGCTTTGGCTTGATTATTTCCTGACCCTGCTAGTATCCACTTGCACCTTAATGTTCTCCCAGTCTGGTTTTCAACCATTGCTCTTTGTGGATATGTGATCTCTGTGCTCTTCTGGACCAAATACTTGTCAACTACATTCTATCCCTTAATTACTCAATATTTTCATTAAAATTATATCAAAGAAGCAGAGAGCTGTGCTGTTGAATGGGGCTGTAGTTTAAAAAATTGCTTGATCAAAGTAGATTAAGAAGGAAAACTAAACATCATTGGGAAAATCCCAAGTAGTTCATAAAACAAGACAAAATATATCACTTCTCTATGTAATGACAGCCAGAGGCCTCCTGGGTACCACTTCCAACAGGTAAAAAGGTACCAGTGCAGCCTCTTCCTCAACCACTCCAACAGTGAGGCACAGTACTGGGATCCGTATTGCTTCCTGCTGCTTCCCAATCCTGATGGTAATCTTCTTACAAACAGTGCATCCCTGTAAGGAAAATGTGGTCCTAATTAATTGGTGCTGTTGCATCCAAAGTGCACAAGAAGAACCAGGTCCCACTGATAGAATAGGCTTACACACAGTCTGACTCCAGCTGGCAGGTTCATGTAGTGACTGCAGGGCCTAGAAGATCTGGGCTCCATGCTGCCCCCTTTGCCGTCCTGGCTCAGGACTTGGGTTCTCACCAGATGTTAGAGATCCTTTCTCTCATATATCTGTTTGAGATGTGCCTCCTTCTCATCTTTCCTCCTAGGATAGGTTTAGTATAAAATCTGTATGTGGCCTGAACTGTCTTGTATTTTGCAGTGATATATTTCTGTATCCCTTCTAATCTGTAAGCAGGCAACTTATTGTTTAGAAATCTTGATTGAGTCCCCCACTATCTATCAGGAAAACCTGACTTGACCTGACTAAGGCTACATGTGGGATTTCTCATATTCAGGGCCTATATTTGCCCTCCAACTTGATCTCCCCCTGGCTTCTCATCCTTACTTCTTATAACTCCATAGAAATTCTTCCATTACAAACCAGGCTGTCCTGAGACACCCGCACCCACTTCCAATTTGCTCTGTCCTCAGTCTTCCCTCCCTCCTTTTCTTCAATCATTTGATTCTTCTTTGTTCTCCAAGCCCCATGCAGGTGGTATCTGTCCTGTATAACTCCCCAGAAAAAATGAACTGGGCATTTTCTTGAAAGACTCAAAGCAAGTATTAAAAGAAGTACTGTTCCCTGTTCTTGGTCTTCTGCCTTTAGGACTTTTACACTGCTGATCAGCATTCCTTTCTGTGTTGTTCCTGCATTTCTTCTTCTTCTTTTTTTTTTTCTTTTTGAGACAGGGTCTCACTTTGTAGTTCAGGCTGGCCCTGAGCTCAGCCACAGACTCACATCACAGCAATCCTCCTGCCTCTGTCTCCCGAGTGCTGGGATTACAGGCGTGAGCCACCACATCCAGCACTGTGGTATGCCCAGTATTGTTTGTGGTTATTGGGGTTGGAACCCTGGCCCTTGCACTTGCAAGACAGGTGCTAGAGCCACTGAGCTAAATCCCCAGCCCCCTGGATTTCTTCTAATGAGGGCAGTAGAACATTGGTGAGGTACCTTCCCTGTCTTCAGATTCCCCAACAGCCAGCACACTGCCCTGCTCCTAGCAGCTTTGTCAAATAAGAAATGCATGGGCAGTTCTTAATTATTTTTTCATGGTGTTTTATTCCTTTAGAAATTCAAATCTGAATAGTTTTTCCTTATTTATATAAAGGATTGCATAGCAGCCTTAAACATTGATGTAATTCCACTGTATGCAAGACTGTCATATGTAACACTGGAAGCTTAGGTGGATCTCTAATAAGGAAGGGAAAATATCCATCATCAGCAAAAGTACAGATGGAACACCTCCCCCACGGAGCTGTCCATACAGCTATTCAGTGCCATGGCTGAGTTCTGTGTGCTGCCACCTGTCTCTGTAGTAGAAAGGTTTCCAGTTGCACTTGAATACAGTGGTTCTGTACTAGAATTAAACAAAGATCACAGGGTGAAAAGTGTGTGTGTGTGTGTGTGTGTGTGTGTGTGTGTGTGTGCTCCCTCACAAAATGTGTTTCTGGGTCTGTGCAGTTTGTGCTCTTATTCTGTTTTCCTACTACTTCTCCCATGGCCCATCAGTGAAGAGTGAACAAGCAGCTTGTTTTCCTGTCTGGCATGGTAAGCCAACACTGACTGAGTCAGACACGGCCAGACTTCATCAGGCTTACCCATCAGTGGTAGAAACAGGAGATGAGCAGACTGTCAACAAATAATTTCCATTGTTATGAATGTGAAGAAAATGAATCGGTTAAAAAAATTTCCTCACAGACGAAAGGAAGAGAGGCCATAAAAATAAGAGCCTAGCATTAGTATCCTATCCCATAACAAATATTTATGCCAATGAGTCTGGGAAGTTTAGTCATCAGCATAAGAGAAATAGTAGTTTTCTCTGAGATTTGCCTGGTGGAATAGGGGTAGAGAAAGTCCAAAGGGTGATAAAGAACTGTGCTGAGTCTACATTGTTTTTTAAAACATGAGTATGAGGAAGTACATTGGCCATGAGGCTGTTAGAAATAAGTCTGGCATTTAGATAAAGGGCATGAATACAAAAGATGGGTGTACTGGCCTGGAGTAGAGAGATGGAGAAGGTAGGAAGGACAGATGTTAACCTGGGCCAACAAGACCTGGAGGCCAGGGTGTTACTGTCAGTCACTGCTTTAGAAAGCTGCTAGAGAATGGTTGAGTTGTGAAGCTAAGCAGAGCTGGACCTAGAGCTACGACAGCAGAGGACCGACCCCTTTTGGGGCTGAAGGCTTCATTTGGTCTTGCACAAAAGAGTAGAAATTAAGAGAGAATTAGGGAACAGGCCGAAATTGCTCTATGTCAAGGTGATGCCTTCATCACAGGCCAGCAAACAAGCTGAAGCATGACAACAGCCAGGCCCTGAAGGAATGGCTTCATGCTCTACTCCTGCACCAGTGCAGAAATGGGAGCCTCCCTGTGGGACCAACCTCCACAGCCCACTGCATGGTCCCTGCTAGTTCCTCCACAGACAGCAAGCTAGACCTCTACTGAAACAGCATGTGCACCCTGTAGAGGAGCAAGCACGAGACTGAAGTCCTCATCTCTGTCTTTGACAAAGTGGATGTTTCCAGGATTGCAGCAAACAGTTTCTTTTACTGGAGTTACCTCTGGAACTTAGTCAGTTCATCATGACTGAGAATTTATCCTTGAAGATATGAAGATAATAATTCCTACTTTCAGGGTGCTGCAGTTTAGATGTGTTAAAGACTTATGTGTTAAAGTCTTCGTCTCCAGGGTGGTGGTATTGAGAAGCAGTGGGTCCTTTAAGAGGTGAGGCCTTGTGGGAGGTGTAGGTCACTGTGGATATGCCCTCCAAGGGAATTGTGAGAGTCTGGCTTCCTCCTCTTTTATTGCCTCCTGGCCATGAAATGAGTAGTTTTGTTGTGCTGTACACTCCCACGATGATGTGCTGGCTAATCACAGAATCAGAGCAATGGGGCCAACAGATTATGGACAGGAACCTCTTAATTTGCTTTAGAAGATAAGCGTCTCAGCCATTTTGTTATAGTGACTGAAAGCTGACTAACATA
Source organism: Petromus typicus (assembly GCA_004026965.1). NCBI lineage: Eukaryota > Metazoa > Chordata > Mammalia > Rodentia > Petromuridae > Petromus > Petromus typicus. Next base: position 40,224 of record PVIR01001061.1, on the reverse strand, counting down.
CAGATCAAGAAAATGCTTTTTGTAGCTCAGTATAACTCAGAGTTACCTCTTGTGATAATCACAATTTCATACCCAAGTTTTGAGAACAGTCTTGGTGTTCAATTTATGTACACCACACATTTAACTTCCATTTGATTATTATTTTAACCTTCCACCCTTTATGTTAAATAATCTACTTATGAATTAAGTAATAATTTAACATATCAGGTACTTTGTAAGTATAGATGAGTTTTGTTAATATTTAACTACCAAATATATTTATAAAGTATGAAACTTTGAAAGTTTGTTTTCCCCATAAGATTTACTTAACTTGAACTTACCAAAGAGTATTTTTAAGCCACCTTTGTGGTAAAATTTACATAAAAACTGCACATTAACTTTGATATTTAAAGATCAGTGAAATCAGTGCCACAATAAAAAATAATGCACATATCCATCACCCTCCAAAATTTTTTCAGACCTTTTTTCTGATCACTGCCTTCCTTCTCTATCTCTAAGCAAATGCAGATCTGCTTTCTTCCATACAGATTAGTTTACATCTTTAGGAGTTTTCTATCAGTGTAATGATCCTGGGGGAGGGGTACTGGCATTTTTAATTAGCATATTTGCTTTGAGATTCCTTTTATGGCATGTTTTAATAATTCACATTGTCCCTCTTTTTCATGGTCTTCCAGCTAGAGGCTTACCAATTATACCGAACCCAAAGAATTACTTTTTTTTACTTCATTTGTCTATTATTTTTCTTTTTCTTTTTGTTTCATTTTATATATACTCTTTTTTTTTTTTTTTGCTTACTTTGGATATAATTTGCTTTTCTTCTTTAATATTGGGAGATGAGATCATTGATTTGAGACATTTTTTTTACTGGAGGCATTTAGCATTAAAATTTTTCCTGGAAGTATTACTTTAGCTACACCACACAATTTTTCATGTTTTATTTCCATTTCATTAAAAATGCTTCTTAATTTCTGTTTTGATTTTTTCTTAACCCCTGGGTTTTTTTGAAGTACACTTTTAGCTAATAAATATTTGTGATTTCCCAGTTATTTTTCTGTTATTAATCTCTAATTTAATAAAATGTAGTTAAAGAGCATATTTTCTGTCATTTGAATTTATTGTAAAAACTATGTGTTTTATATATCCCAGAGTATGATCTGCTGTGGTAAATATCCTATGTGCACTTGAGAAGAATATGTAGATTCATGTTGTTAGGAATATGTGGAATGCTCTATAAATTTAAATTTCTTTGTTGGATTGTCTTCATAGTCTAGATTCTTAGTGATTTTCTACATGCATATTCTATCTATTACTGAGAAAGCACTGCAGAAAACTTATACTGTAGCTTTGGATTTGCTTATGTCTTGTACTTCTATCATTTTTTTCCTTGTGCATTTTGAATCTCTTAAACTAAGTGAATTAATGTTTATATTTTCCATATCTTCCTGTTAACTTAATCTCTTTATTATTTTATAATGACTTCCTTTCTCCTGATAGCATATTTCATTCTTAGGTGAACTTTTTTCATCCTTTTATCGGACACAATTAGATTTTAAAGATTTTTGTAGGGATATTCAACACATTGTTAATTGTTTTATACCCATTCTGACAGTCTCTTTCTTTTAATTGAATGTTCAGACCATTTATATTTAATGTAATTATTATATTTACTGAATTTAAATCCACATATTTGCTTTTTTTATTCTATGTGTTATTTTTGTGGCACTCAGAATAAAACTCATGGCTTGTACATGTTAGACAAGTGTCTGATTATGACTGTGCATTCTTTATTATTCCATTTTGCCTCCCTTGTTACTTTACATGCAGTAACTCTTTGCTGTGTTCTTTTTAAAAATTTTATTGGTACATTTTATTCATACATTGCAATCACATTCAACATTGAGGGTTTATGTTCTTTTCATGGTTATATTGGGTTGAATAGTATTCATTTAACTTAGTTTACCTTGAAATGGTCCTACACTATTTCACATATAACACAATGATCTTCCAACAGTATGTTTTCATTTTTTTCTCTTCCACTAAGTTCTTTAGTTTACTTTTCTGTATATTGTTATTTGGTTCATTAAAGCAGTCCATTATTTTTTAATGATTCTATATTTAATAAGGCTTTATATTTATGTGGGTCATCACCTTTTTCTGATTCTCTCTATTCCTTTGTGAAGATTAGGATGGCCATGTGCTCTAATTTATATTTGCCAACATTCCTTGTAGTATAGATGTACATGAGAAATTTTTATTTTTATATCTGAATGGAAACTGAGGATCAAACGTAGGGCCTTTTGCTGAGCTATACTCCCAACCTTTGTGTTTATTATTATTGTTGTTGTTTATTTTGAGATAGGTTCTCAATAAGTCACTAAGTTGTCAAGGCTAGGCTCAAACTTTCAGTCCTCCTGCTTTAGCTTCCCAGAGTCTGAGACTGCAGCTATGCACCACCTTGCCCAACTACTCTGGCTGCTTTTAAGGTTCTATCTTTACCACTGGTTCTTAAAAACTAGATTTTAATGTGCTTTTGTGTAGTTTTCTTCATGTGCCTTACACTTGAGACTTCTTTGTTAATTTTTAGTTTTCATCAAATCAGGAAACTTTTCAGTACTTATTTTTTCAAAATGCTTTGATATCTTTTACTTCACCTTTTCTTTGATAACTAATAACATTCCTATTGAACAATCTGAAGCTTTTACAAAGTTTGTTGGTGTTCTGATGATTTTTTAAAATTAGTTTTCTCATTGTATTTCTTTTTGAATAGTTATGTTGCTGCTGTACATTCACATTTCCTAGTCATATTTTTCTGCAGTGTCCATCTATTCCTTACCCCATGCTTTTTCCTATACTTTTCATATCTTTCTGTGTTACATCTTTTTGCTACCTTTTTAGTCCATAGGCTATCATAAATTTTAATATTCTGATCAACTAATTCTATTATCTGTGTCATTTCTGGGTTGGTTTCAAATGATTTTTTCTTCTTTGTGGCTCTTTTCTTCTTTGTGTATAATACATGATATTTTTATGCAATATATAATATATTAAATATATCTTATATTTTACATTAATATATTATAATTATATATCATATATTTTATAGTACTAATTGCTGAACATTTTTATTTTCCCATAAATATTGTTAAGTTTTGATCTTTGATCTACTTAACTTATAGCTTTATCTTTCTGGGTGTCATGTTTTTACCTTTGCTAGGCCAATGCAGCATTTTGTTTGGACCAATATTTTACTACTCTTGAGGCACATGTTAGAACTTCACCCAGTTCCCTCTGAGCTACCAGACTTCTCTCTCTGACTGTTGGGAACGGGCACCACTGTCTGGTCTCTGTAATCTCCAGGTGCTGTTTGCTCTAATTCTTTTGGACAGTTCTTTCATTGGTCTCAGGTAATTGCCTCACACACATGTGCTTGATCAATCTTCACCTAAATACTTGAGAGAAACTCGCAGGTGTACAGAGATCTATCGCTATAAAAAACCCTTTCTGGTACATCATCCTGCCAACTTGAGCCACTTTAGCATCTCCAGACTCCCAGCTGAATCCTCTTTAGTTAGAGACTTCTAGCTTCCTTTCTGCAAACTTTCTCTGAGCAGTGAGCCAGGGCAGGGCTTGGAATGACTTCTGCTGCTTCTCATCTCTCAGGAATCACTGACTTTCACCATTCGATGGCAAACTTCTTGAGTGCCATTTTTCTGTATATTTTGTCTGGTCTTAGTTATTTCAGGTGAAGGTAAATCTGGTTCCCATTACTTCATATTGATTGAAAGCTGAAGTCAAAAGTCTTCCCCTTTTTCTGCCATTGGAATAAGGCTTCCAATTATATGTATGAAATCAGTTGGGTTAGTGTAGTAACATTCATTTTACAGTAACTTTTATTCATAAAGCTAATTTCTACGAAGAGAATAAAGGAAAAAGAAACATGGTAATCAATTTAGTCCATCAATTTACTCGACTGGTGAAACTTGTAGTTAGTGATGTTGTAGCGCAGACAGTTGAATTCAGTCAATGTGTGTTGACAGTAAGCCAAGTATGGTGAGGGGAGGATGGAAGTAGAAGATGGAGACTGTGCTCTGATGACTTTATAGCCTTGCTAGAAATGGTTGTTCATACAGAAAAGAGTTAGGGAACCAACTAGTCATGATTGGACAAAAGCACACATTTAAAAGTTTGCAGGAATAAAGGACAGTGTCCTCTGTGGTCATTGAGGGAAGTGGCTTAAAGACACTTCAGGAAGAGAGAAGAGGAGAGTATTTCAGGGGTGAGATGCTAATGGATAAATAAACTAGACCTCTTTGGAAAATAAGAAGATTATTTTATTGGAGGAAATCTTATTGGAGAACACCAGAAAGGTGCCAGCTTTCTCTTCAGAAATAGAGATAATGTTCTCAAAACCTATCCTGTCTCATTCAGCTTTTACTACATAAGAAATCACTCCAACTTCGTGGTTTTAACACATGGACCATGCAATTACCTCAATTCTTTTCTTTGACTAGGTTCACCTTTGGCTGCTCAGCTGGGCTGGGTTTACTCAGGTGTTTGCTATCAGCTGGTTGCTGATCGCCTTACTGGTTATCTGTGTGTATCCTTTTCTGGCTTTCAGCTGAGCCGTTGCTCGTGGTCCAGCTGCCTAGCCCAGACTTTTTCTCTTATGGTGCTTGTAGAGCTCCCAGGGGAAACAATGGAATGTGCCTCAGGGTGCATATATTTTTCAAGCTTCTCCTTGCATTGATTCCCATTCCTGACAGCTACATTGGCCAAAACAAGTTTACACAACCAGCTTGGAGTCAATAAATAATGATTGACCTTTGAAAGAAGTAGCTGCAATGTTATGTTCCTGTTTTTATAAGATAATGATACATCCATTAAATATTTACTGTCACAAATAGGAGTAATCTACTGACTGCTGACTTTAAAGTGATTATTGTGCTCAAAAAAATTTCAGGCTAGCTTGCAGACTGAAATAATATTTTGAATGGTTCTCAAATGTTTTGAGAAACCAAAGCGAGTATGTTTTAATCTGTCCTATTTGTCTTAGCTTTATCTTCATAAAGACTTCGCATTTTATGTTTAGTCTATTTGAAGATTATTATTAGATCACCAGAGTGCCAACCTAGCATCCAAAAAGGAGGACTGTTGTTAGCAAAAAAATCTTCCCCTTCGCTTGGGGTCCAGTCATCTCTCCCTGTTGTGTTCACTCAGCCTGGGCAGTGGGTTTGTTTTTCAATGTCAAGAGACATTCCAAACCACTCGAAGTCAAGATTGGACTTGTTGTCTTGGGTTGTTCTTCTGGCAGATCACTTTTCCATTAGAAAGGCAGGAAAGTCTTAGAAAAAGGAGACGCTACATTTATGTATTTAAAAACCTCATTGTGTTATGGAACAGATGTAACTGTTTATTTCCGAGTCTAAGAAATCATTCTCATTATCAAGTATATAATTTTGGTTCTTTCTGGAACCAATCGTTATATTACTCAACTTAGCATAATGGAAATAATGTTGAATTCCTGAGAAAACAATGAAGGCATTTGACTTTAGGGTTAATATTGGAATGATAATAACATGAGGTACATAGTCCTAATTGTTAATTACCATGTAGTAGATTTTCTGGGTCCCTAACAATAGTGAATACTCCCAGAAAAAGATACCAAAATTTTAGCAAGGCTGAAGTTCCAGAAAGCCCTGTCATTTGTCCAGGAGAATGTGAATACAAGTACTGTAACAGTAACCAGCATATGGAGGGAATCTTCTCAGTGTGGTTCTGAAACTTCACACAAAGACTCAGGAGTGGAGCTGTCAGATGTGAACATGTGCCCTGAGCATGAATTCTGAGCTAAGACATCACCTAACTTCTCCTGTAAAGAGAATATGGCTTTGATAATACTCTACAGTGCATACTGCTTTTGGTTTTTTTGAAACAGGGTCTCGCTTTGTAGTTTAGACAGGTCCTGAACTCAGCAATCTTCCTGCCTCTGCCTCCCAAGTGCTGGGATTACAGGCATGAGCCACCACGCCCAGCACTGTGGTATGTGGTACTGATTGCTGGTGGGCGTGAGTCTCCATGCCCAGCTTTGTTGTATGTGGTTACGGGGATCAAATTCAGGAACTTGTGCTTGCAGGGCAGTCACTGGAACCACTGAGCTAAATCCCCAGCTTTGCATGCTGCTTTTGGATTTGGCTTTTCTGGTAATAATTTTTTTCCAAAAACTTGAACCTGAAGTTTACTCTTCATTGCAAGGATATTTTACACCAGTACAACTCTTTGTTGCCCTGCATTCTGTTTTTCTGTATCTCCTTTGAGCTTGGGTTGTTCTCAGTAATAGAATGAAGGGATAGATGAGACGTCCCGTCACTGTCAGTATAGTGTGTTTTCAGCTATGGGACAGATCAGAGAAGACATGGCTCCTCCTCTGTATCCATCTTTCTGCACAGAGATCAGAGCCATCCAGGTGTCGTCTAGTGTCTGCCATTAACAGACTTCTTTCCTCCCTGTGTGCTGCTCAGCTGTCTGTCCCTTTATTTCCTGCTCGCACTACCGGCCTCTCTTACGCATCATCCCTCATCAATTTTCTACTTGATACTTGGGTTCATTCTCTATGTTGGCCTATCCTAATTTGGTCTTGGAGGCCCACTCAGTGTGTCCCCCACCACAGTGCTCTCTACTTCTCCCCACTGTGCAGTCTTTCCCCACTTTTCAGTTCAGAGTCTTGTGCATGACCACTGTTAGCTCAGCCTTCTGCACTGGGAACCTTATTCAGCATTATTTCCAGCCCACTGCACAGCCTACATTTGGGATGTGACTCCGCCCTACTGTTCATCAGCCATTGCCCGGGAACAGTCTTGATGAAAAAAGCACCTTCTCGGTAGTTTGTTTCCCTTAGGTAATGGGTCAGAGTTGTAGAAGCAGTGGGACTGCCATAGACCAATTATTCTCATTCATGCATCTGATGTATTTCATAGTTCATTGATTCTTTGAACAGTCAGTGAGGTTCTTCTGTGTTCCAGGGAAGAGGAATGAGCAAGAAAATAGGATCTTATCCCAAAACTTAAGCTGTTAAAGGGAAATATAATAATGTACATGGAAATGATAAAGACCAAATTCAAGGTAGTGATTACATCTAGGGAAGAAATGGAGAAAAATAGATATGCTAATCTATGTACTGTACTAAGTGCTGCAAGGATGTTACTTTACTACCTATTGTGATGCGGGAGAGAGAGAGAGACACTGGCCAAGGTGGGGTCTGGTTTTACAGACCCATTTGAAAGTCCAGCTCTGCTACATTCTCAGAGTAACTGTTCTGTTTCCTCATCTCAGAAGTGAGGACAGTAAGCAAACTTAGCACAAGAGACTGAATGGATTGAAAGAATTCTACATGTAGCGTAAATGACACATAGAGACATCTGCATAAACATCAACTATTTTTGCTAACCATATATCAGTGAAACAAAGCTCCTGGTCCATGTGTCTCAGTTAGGGGGGGTTGAGGGTGGGATTTGGGGAGCTCACTCTGGGCAAGTTTTTAAATTGCAATTTATATCACTCCAGGTAGGGCATCCACTCTTTGCAGACTCCCTCTCTGGCCTCTTGCCACTGCAGTCCTATATGGCTTCGCTTGGTTACAATGCCTTGTGTGACTTCAGATGACATCAACTCTCCAGGTGCATTCTGGGTTGGCACAGATGCCTGACCCAGGTGGTAATAATGATGGGAAATTTACATTTAACCTCCACCTAGTGGAGCTTATCAGGTTAGGTCCTCTGGAGCTGGTTCAGGGATTATACTGCAACCTTCCTCAATCCCTACCTCACAGATTTTAGACTCTCACACAAAATGATACCTACTGTGTGACTCCAGGCAAATGTATACACTCTTTCAAATTGAAATTTCAAATTTCAATCCATTCATTTGAGTAGGAAGCATAATTTATCCTTACGTATTTTACAAATAAGTAAATTCCCTCAGAGAGGTTAAGTTACCTGGCCTACTGAAGTTTACATAGCCCAATCCCCAAACTCATTCCTTTATGCCATAGCAGGTCCCTAAACCAGTCAACATACACATCACAGCAGCTTCTACACACTGCAGATATTTTGGGAGCAAACTCATTATAAAGGATAAAAATATTAAAAATAGCATTATAAAAAAGAAAGCTTAAATACTAGTTTGAATCTTGATGGCCTTTCTGTAGTGATAATTTGGGTTATCTCCTTTTATGGTTAAATGCAGTCCAGCATTGGTAATATATCTTGAGAAAAATCTAGAAACAAGACTTATATTCTCATATACTGAGCTTATCTGGGTAACAGAATACCTGGGGAAAACTTATGGAATATTACTGTAACTAATTATTTCTACTGTGATGAAAATGGCTTGTATTCGTCCAGAACCAATAAATTCATGGAATCTTTTAATTTTGTCTTTCTGTATAGGGGTCTGTAGAGCATCAAAGAGAATGGATTTTTAATTTCACTATGGGTTTAACTAGCACTTCTTTTCTCTGGTTTTTCTAGGCAGCATTTTTAGTCATTTTGTAGTCAATTAAGTTTCTTTCTCAGTGAAATGTCCATTATCTTTTGCACATTTTTCCACTAGTTAATGTTTTTCATACTGATTTGAAAGTGTTCTTTTTGAATTATGTATACTAATCCTTTACAGTTTATACATGTTACAGGGGTAACAACATGGGCTGTTGCTTCTATATTTCATTCAAAATATAATGTAGTTTTTCAATGTACAATACACAATTGTTACAATTAATATATGCACATACTTTTCAAGTCTCTTCTTTTTCAGGTAACCTTTTTGGTTTAAAAACTCCATCAAATGTCAGTGTTTTAACACTTTGATTTTTAAATTTTCTACTTAAATTACCTAAAACATATTTTGTGTTTGATACGAACAAGGAGTAGCAGTATTTATGTTTTATATGACTGACCATCTCAGCATCATTTGTCTAGGCTCTCCCATCGCAGCGGAGCTTGCTTCAACTTATACACCAAGACCATGTTCACACTAGATTATTGTGGCTGTAGAATAGGTTGACTATCTACTGGGGCTAGTGCTTAGCTTTTCTCTTGTTCATAATTAATTATCCTTGGCTTTTATAATTATCCAAAAAATTTTGAACCTGGTTTATAGAATTCCATAAAAAATCATATAGTGATGTTGATTCAGAATTGTATTATTTTTGAAAATGAATTAGCATCTTCACTGGATTATATCTTTGTATGTATGAATGTGACATACCTTTTGTATATTTAAATCTTTTAATTGCTTTTAGTTTTTTAAATGCAATTGATTTGTGTATATTTCATATATAGAAAATTTACTAGACTTGTGTTAACTAATGTTGATTTTCTAAATAGTTGGCTAGATTATCTGCAAATAATACTGTATATTTCTTTTCTTTCCTTATGTTTTTATTGCTTGTTCTATCACAATAATGTCAAATATAAGCAATGATAAGCGATCGTTACATCATTTCTAACATTAAACTACTGTCTCAGCTTTACAAATAACACTTGCCATTGTTGAAAAATCTTTCTTTGCTAAATACTTATTGTCAGAATAAGAAAATTTTCTTCTACTCCTAAACTTGATAAAAATTTTCATGATAAATATATGTTGACTGTAAAGCTTTTTCTGTATCATAGAGTTAGTCCTGATTTTTTTTCCTACAGTCTTTCAACATGATGAATTACATTTGCTGGTGTTTTAATCTTGTATTTGTTAGACAAACTCAACCCAATTTTACTTCAGAGTCTACAATGACATTTATAATTACAATCAGTATATAACTTTCTGTCTTTGTACTCTTCTTGCCTGCTTTTTTGTATAAGAGTAATAATCATATAAAATAATGTTCTCCAAAACGTGGTATACACGAGATGAACTCCTCTGTCAGTATCCAGTAGAAACCACCTTAAAGGAACTTAACCTGTTGGATTTATTTTTCTTTGGGGGATGTGTGTAAATGTATGTAATTTACTGATTCAGTGTTTTTAAATGATTAAGAGGAAAATCTAAATAATCTATTTCTTAGTCAACTTTAGTGTTGTGTATTTTTAGAAAATTCATTTCTTTGAAGTGTCTAAATGTACTGTCATAAAGTTCTCTCATATTTCATTTGGTCTCTTCTGTATCTGTAATTATTTCTGTCATTTCCAAGTATTATTCATTTATTGGCTTTTTTTCCCTTGGACAATTTTGAAAGAATTTTCTGCTTATTAGTTTTTTAAATCACAAACTAGCCTTTGATTTTGTTGATTTTCTCTATATATTTTTGTTTTCATATTTTATTAATCTTATTTCCTTTCTTTTATCTGCTTTGAATTTATTCTGATGTTTTTCCAGCTGTAGAGTTAACCACATGTTAATTTTTAGTCTTTCTTTTCTAATATAAATATGTAAGTAATAAATTTCCTTTTAAGTAGCATATTAGAATCATTCTATAAAACTTCGAATACAGTTGTTTCACTATGGTGCCCTTTGAATGTTTTCTAATTTTCTGTTTTTTCTTTTTACTTGAAGTATATTAAAATTTTCATTTATATAGGTTTTTAAAAATAAATTTATCTTCCTGATATTTTAAAAAAATTTAATTGAATTATGGTCAAGAAGGTGGTTCATTTGAGATTAGCTCTTGATATGAACTTGGACAGCAGAATTGATGGTTTTGCATAATTGGTGTATTGAGAAGAGCATATTTTGTCTAATTTGAGACATCAGATTCATCTATTAGATAAAATTATTCATCATGTATTTAACTCTGTATTATCCCCAACCATTTTCATCAGTCACTGTACAAACAATATAATAAACTCCTTCACTTTGATAATGGTTTAGATTTGGTTGCATATAGTACTTAAAAATATAACAGTATATCAAAAAGATAGAAGTGGTATAACAGGGCCTGGACCCCTTTTACCTAAAAGATAAATACATCCTGTCTATGCCTAGGTTTCTCAGACTGATGTAATAGCTCCTTTGTGAGCCTGGAATCTAGGATTTACTTGCAGGAATGGTAGTCTTTTCCCCTCCTGTCGCCTCTGGTTGACAGACACAAGTGATGCATCTTTTATTCTGAGATCGCCTATGGCAAGATCTGAGCTAAGAGCTGCACCTTTCTGTGGACTAGCATACTTGTATTCTCTATCATACAGGCCTATTTTCTCTGATTCAGTTCTGTCTAAGCCTGAGTATTTAGGGATGATGTAATCATCCACTATGAGTGTGGAATACAGGATTTGGTTGCAGAGACACTGCAACTAAAATATAAATATTTTATATTCTATACATTTCTTAGAATTTTTTTTATAATGCTCACAATCAGTGACTGCTTACATACCAAGTATGTTGTCTGGTATTTTATATATGTTACCACCTTTTTGTCCTATCAGCACTTGAAGCAGGTTGCTATTTGCAATTTACAGACAAAAGCCCTGAAATAGGCCTGAGATATTCAGTAACCTTCCCCCAAGCAGTTCCTAGATACTGGCAACCATGCTTGGACTGATTCCTGCTTCACTGCTTTTAATCACAGGCCAAGAAACTAAAACATGAACTCATTATATCTTCAGGTCATCACTGAGTGGTCTTCTCACATCATCCTTTAGGCAACACCAGGAGTCCCTGGCAGCAGAGAGAGAGAGGCGACGGCAGGAGAGAGAAGAAAGGTTGCAAAGAATAGAACGGGAAGAAAGAAATAAATTCAAGTAAGAAAGATTTTACGATTCTTTTAATAATGAGTTGAAACTTAAAAATATAACTTTGCAGATATACATGATTAATGCCGGTGTCAAAGGGTCAGGAAATGTATTTAGTTCTAATTCTATCTGTATCTAAGGAAGAACAATATTTACCTGCCATAGATGGGATCTGGTGTGTTCTGACCTTTCTCTCACTGTATGGCAGGAAGCACAGAAAACCAAATGCAATTAGGAACTTGTGTACTTGGGTTTTCCATTATCTCACATGGTTCTACCCCTGCCTTCCTAAGGACAGGGAGCCTGATTGCCTTAATTTGCCCTGTATGACTAAAGATCCTCATGTTTTATTCATATTGTTTCAGATGCCTGAAGGGAAATGTTTCTCATTTTCTGGTTGCTTCTTGTTCCCTCTAGCAATCTTAAAAAAGAAAAAAATATATATATTTTAAAAAAATATTCTATAGGAACAATAATCCTTCCTGTGAGGGAAGGATATGCCCTTGTGGTGACTACTCCCAACCCATTGCTCCTGATTTCTGTCTCTGTCCAGCTCCAAGGATGTGATAGTAGGTGTGACCCATAAAGAGTCCACAACTTTACCTGTCTGTAACTTGTGAGTCTGTTGTGCCTCTGCTTCTCCTTCCTGCAGTTCACCTGTTCTCCCGGTCTCCAGCATGACCACCTTCCACTCCCTGGCTTTCATGCCATACTGTTCCTGTGGAATGTTGTGCTGAGTCTTCCCTACCCATTTCCTTCATTTCTCCTCTTTCCTTGCCTGCTTTTCTGATCTTCTCATCCCTAATTGTCTTCCCGTCCTTCTTTCACAAGATGGTCTCTCTCTTCACTTTCCCAGGCCTTTTTTCAACAGCTTTTACCAATCATTTATTTATCTTTTTTCATTTCCTCTTCCTGTTTTGTCTCAGTTTTGTTGGTGAATCTTTCCATTGGTTATTCTCAGTTAAATTGATGTAGTATACTATCAATGAAGACTTACAGAGTTCAATAACGTGTTTTATTCCAAAAGCCAAGTAAAATATATATAATTATAGAATAATCAAAATATCAGCAGAGTTATGAAGTTGCTTAACTTTACTTTGCTACCTTGTGCAGACAGATATCCCAAGTCCATGGGTGAAGACCCAATCCTAACTTATGCAAGAGTGGATGAAGGAACTACATGAACCAAACCAGGGTCATTTCTCCGCTGGGTTGTAGGGCCTTCTCAGAGGTGTTAAGATTTCTCCCAAAGCTATATGGAAACACCAGCTCTCTATGCATTTCTCATGAGCTAGTTCCAGAAGTTGTTTTAAAAGACTGAGTTTTAAAACCCTGTAACAGATTAATGGCTTCTTGATTTATGGCTTTCTGAGAGATTTGCATATTTTACTGCTAACTGGCACCAAGGAGTTTGACTGAAATATGTGAAAAATTCAGAGAGTAGTTTATATATCCAGAGTTATTGATTGAAAACCTCTAAAATAAGATACCAGTTTTGGAGAAAATGGAATCAGCGTGCACCATCCTGTCTCTCTGCTGCATCATTAAATGCATCCATAAATCATAGACAGTTCATGGCTCTGCAAACTCTGAACTATTCATAGGAAGTAAATGAACTGAAGGAGGAGACCAACGTCTAAAATTCTACTAGTGAGAGTTTACTATTTTTTGTTTGTTTTACCTCCATTGTCACGTGGCATGAACTCAAAGGCAACCCAAACTTAGAAACCTGTACCAAATATGGACCGAGAGAATGCCCCAAAGCCCTACTTTTCTGGACTGAGGCACAGCCAAAGGAATTCTCAAGGGTCATAGAGTATAGAAATACTCTACTCTCTCCCTTTTTCCATCTCTATTACCTCAGCCTCTGAGCAATATTGATACAGAACCACAGTGATGGCAGCAAGACACAGGCAGGGACCTAAAAAAACTCAGAATGGGGAAACCCATACTCTGGCCAGAAGAGCAATGGCTCTTAAGCAAGAGGCAAATCATGTGTGTGTACGTGTGTGTGTATGTGCATGTGTGTGAATGTGTATGTCCTTGTCCTGCATTGTCCTGGATCCAGATACCCTTATCAGAAGTACACAGTAGATTAGGAAAAATGAAGTCAAGGTTTTCTGGCCAAAAGACTAAGAGGGTGAACTAAGGAAGCCAAAAAGTGTGAAGAAAATAACAAAGAGCTGGAAGATCAACAGAGCACCCTGAACCTATCTCTGAACCAAAATAGCACACAAATAGGCTTTAATAATTAAGTAGAGTGAGGATCACTACCCAGGTCCCAGACTGGCCCTGGCTTGGGCACAGAAGGGCCTGAGCTAAATAGAAGTGACAATAGCTGAAAACTGAGCTAATACTCAAACTGATCTCAGCAGGGAGTTCAGAACCTAATTGATTGCCTGCTGAAACACAGCAAAACTCAAGATTATTCACAGAATACACCTACAATCTCATTGCAGAATACTTTAAGGATTTTGGAATGCAATCTAAAATAACTTGTCAAATAGAGAACCAGGAAAATGTTAATCATAGAGAAGATGATCAAAAGATGCTACCCACAGAGGGATATAGGTGTTATACTGTCTTCAGAGGAAGACTTTAAAATAACTGTTATCAATATGCTTCAAGTAGTAAAGGCAAATATTCTTAAAATAACTCATAAGGCAAATCTTTGTGGAGAAATAATTATAAAGATGCAGAAGAAATACATGCAGAAAAATGAAGAAATATATGCAGAAATACAGAAGAAAAATGTGAAAAAAATAAATAATTCATCAGATGAAAAGAACAATAGAGATAATAGGGGAGTCAGTGAACCTGAAGGTATAACAGTGGAAATTAGTCTGAAAATAAGAATGCTAAAATATGAACAAGTATCATAGAGACCCTAGAATAACCCCCCAAATGTCTAAAGTTCATTCACTAGAATCTGGGAGATATATTGTAAGGTGTACTCAGTCATCATGTCACACACAGAACGAGGATGTACCCAGGCACGCTGTCATGAGAGTCTGGGTTTGTAACTATTCATCATTTGCTCTTGGTTTCAAATGATTCTCACTTGTCATGTAAGAGTACACAGAGAGACCCAGGTGAAATGATGCAAGCAGGGTGCTAATCCTCAGAGCAGGCTACAGGCCACTGTTAATTCTAGCAACTGTATCTCCATGTTTCTGACAGTATGATAGAAAAGAGAGTTTTAAAGGGATATAGAAATTTTTTTCTGGACCAGTCCCCTTTATTACTTGAACTGCCAACCTTTCATCAGTTTCATTGATTTAAATTGTATATCTTCCTTGTGTTTTTTGCAAAGCATCTAAGAGTTATTCCTTATCTGCTGTTGGATTCATTGGCTATGGTGTTAATATTCCTGGGTTTTGTTACAAATATGGAAAGCTGTGAAGATGGATAATTCTAAGTGATAATAAACCTGAATCCTGGTTGCATTTTTTTCTCCTTACTCCTAACCCATGTTATCTTTTTGATGCACTATGGCCAGTTACAAGTACACTGAGCAGTAGAATACTCAGCTGCATGATAGTGTAGAAAAACACGGATGTTAGGATTCTCCAGGTAAAATAGATGGTTCAGTGAGAGGTAACCGAAAACATTGTCTGAAACTGACCTCCCTAGCAGGAGCAGAAAAATAAAACACCAGAATTAGACCAAGTTGGGAATCTGGTGGGTGCACCTCAAAGAGGATGCACAAAACGTGAGCTTCCAGATCCTGGAACAGAAACAAGAGAGTATGAGGGATGTGAGGAGAAACAGTGTAATGTTGTGGAATATGACACAACACAGCCAAGGAACTTGGGCTTGCTTCGGTTTGATTGTTTGATAGAAGCTGTGGAACTCATAGAAGTTGATCAGGTATTAATCCTCCAGAAGCTATCATGAATTTGTTCACATTTGATTTATATATTCTTCCTGAATTCCTCTTTCTTTCTCTGTCTTGTACTTACAGTCTTCCCACAGAATAACTGGTAGTGTTTGAGTGAAGCCAACTTTCTTTTTAACATTCTTATAATTTTATTGAAAATCCATTATATCTAGTACTTTAAAGAACAATCTTTTTTAAAAGTCAACTACAACATTTTTAATTTTCAAGGCAATAGTAGGCTTTCACGATATCCTGTTAATAGTTTCTTGGTACTTTTACAAGCATCTAACTCTATTTTCTGCATATTTCCATTAGCCGAGAGTATTTAGACAAAAGAGAAGAGCAAAGACAAGCAAGAGAAGAAAGGTTTGTATAGTCCTTCCTTTCCATTTGACCTAATGGCATGTGACTTTGTGCTATTAACCAAGCATGCAGAGGACACTGTTTCTTAAATAGCTTGACCTCAGGCACTCAAGATATTGTGTGACTGGCACTTTGCAAAAGTGTTCTTAATATCTAAGCTTTTGAGAAAATTTAGGATTTCTCATTTAATTCCATCACCGTAGAAGGTATATCTGTTGCTCCAAAATCCCTCTCCAAGTAATTACATTAGTATCAATACATGAACGTATAGTGTACAGAGCCATGTGTCACTTCCAACAGATACATGTTCTGAGGGCTGCAGGGACAGGTGATGATGTGATTGTATGAACATTGTGAGGAACATTTAGATGGACAAAAGTTCCAGTGTACTCCTGCGGAACAATTGCTGTGTGTGTGCTCCACTCATGATGAAATATTATTATGCATTAGGGGTCCTTGCTATGTACTTCCATGTCACAGAGTCAGTATTCCTTCAAAAAATATTTGAGCACATGCTCAGTGCGTATTACGTACTTAGGAGTAATATGTAGAATAAATAAATGAGCAAAAATTACAGCTTTATGATATCCAAGCTATAAATGATTTCACTAATTTCAATGGCAACATTTTTTTGGACAATAATAAAAAATAGTATATTCAATATCTGATACACATAGGTAAGCAAAGAAAACTCTTTGGGGAACTAGAGCAGCAAAAGACAAGGTTGGATGCCCTGTACCATTTAGTCTGCAGTTGCGCCTTCTGCCACCAGATGGCGTTACAGCATGAAGAGATGGAAGCATTTATTTCATACCCATTTGTACTGGAGCCAGCCGAGAACCTAACAAATTTCTGGACTGTGCCAATAAGATGTGGAATTGTGCTAATTTTTTAGGCACCATCAGCTAAATAGATCAAGAAGGTCTGAGGCAGAGAAGAGTGGAGACAGCCTGTGCTCAATTAAAAAATTAGATGCTTAAGTCAGCCTCATAAATAAAACTACAGCATTGTTTTATTTCCAGCATTCTATTTGATTATTGTCATCCTAATGGCCAGTTGTGGCCAGTAAATTCAGAGTGCGAGATGCTGCTAAGGAAACAAGAAACTTCTGTTTTCTATGACTAGTGCCTGTTTTAAACATTGGGGGGTACAACATACTCTCTTTCTGAAAACATTGTTGACTTTCTGCCCAGGCTTAAGGAACTCAATTTTATTTTTCTAGTTCTTCCCCAGATTCTGTACTTTGTAAGCTCTGACAGCTTGACCATCAGGTGCTGTCCACATAGGTCAGGTTTGGCAGCTCCTGGGGAGACATCAATGAACTTTGTCAAGGTCTGACCTGCTTCAGACTGACTTCAACATTTTCCCCAACCACGAGAGCCCAGCTTTTTGCAAATAGGACTTCACCGTGCCCACAGCCTTGTGTCATGAGGTGGTCTCTGCCCTCTTTCCCTGCTCCTTCTGCCTCCCATCCTCACCCCAGGCTGCCCGATCCGCCTGGGCCTCAGCACACGTCAGATCCTTTCTGGTTCATCACGTGGAGGGGGAGAGCACGGAGCAGCATCCACGGCCCTTTTTCTTTTTGGAGACAGTGTCTTTCTACATCATTAAGTAGCTGCGGCTGGGCTCACATTTGAAAGCCTCTTGCCTCAGCTTCCCAGAGTGCTAGGACTATAGATGTGTGTTACCACACCTGGCTCTCCCGCCTTTCTGTTGACATGGAGGTTTGGCAAAAAGCGGCCACACATTTTCCTTTGGTTTGAGCCAGTCACATTTTTTTAGATGGGTTAGTTTATTTCTTGAGTTACTTGGTAAAGTTAGGAATGAAGAAGACAGACTATAATCGTGTTTGGAAAACTGGGGGTTCCCAATAAGCCAGGAAAGGATCAGACTTCCAAGTGTAACAGAATCTGGAAAAAGATAGGACAACTGGTGGGGAGCAGAGGAGAAAGAGGCACAAAAACTAAGGGCGTGTGCTCCATTATTAACTTTTCAAGATAGAGCCAGGTGTGTTGGCTAAGCTTTATGTCTCTTCAGCTTCAGGAAAGGGTGGCCTGACACAGCACAGACGGTTTCTGAGGTTTGCATTATGTCAGTATGAAAAGATGAATGTCATTTTGCTATGTTGAGATATCGCGGCTGTCCAGTTATATTTTATTTCATGTGATCTCATTTTGTAATTTTAGGCAAAGTATTTTACTGACATTGATACAAACCAGGAATCAGTTTCCGTTGAGATGCTGCTTCTCATTTTTTTAAACATTAGAAGAAAATCTTTAAATAATAATGATCAATTTAAGTGACATTCATGAATACGTTTCTAAAGCAGAAGGAGGAAGAACTGAAATCCAGGCTGGGTGTGTACTGAGGTCAGGGCCGTGTGGTCGATGAGTCAGTTCAGTTTGGGTTCAGTCTTGGGGATGAACAACTGACATGAGAGATGTTTTATAGGACAGAGGTCACAGGAACACAGTGAAAGGGAAGCTTTGGCCTTGGGCTAGGGTTTGGGGTTATTTTCTGCACAGTGCTCATTAAAGCAGTGAGGAAGAATTCTCATTATTGCTTGGAAGGACTGAGAAGAGAGGTTAGAAGGAGCCTGCCTTAGGTTTAAGGTGAAGGAGAATTTCCAAGCAGAGGCAGCTTAGGTAAGCAAGTGTAGGTTAGTCTTCCATCAAATAGAATTTTTTTAAAACCCCTGTGAAGAAATATTGAGCTGCACTTTCAGGTCTTGGGGGAGTTGCAATTCATCCCCCCAAAACTGTTTTATTCACCTCTCTTTGCCACTACATCATGAGCCTCATAGGAGTGCGATTTTTTACTTACTGTTAAATCTCTAGTGCTTATTGCAGTTCTAAGCAGATGACAATTACCCTGCAAATGTTCAATAAATAAATAAATGCAAAGATGAATGAGTAAATCATGGAGCAGGGGTGGGAGAAATGAGACTGTTTTGAAGTAGGCAGAGGAGGTGAAGAGTCTGTGCTTGGGGATGTCTATAGAGAACCTAGTCTTTTTTTTGCACAGAGATACATCATGATCTGTGCTTTGATTTTGCTTCACAAAGTAGCAGGGACACCTCACAGGTACTGGAAGGGCAAGTGGCTTCCCCAGATCAAGTATAGTTGGGCCCCTAAATGCTGTGGCGGTTCAAGCCACTGTCTAAGGAAAGACGATGGTTCACATCCAGCTTCTTCCCTAAGTGCCCCGGATGATCACACGGGCAGGCAGGCCGCTCAAGTGTATCCTTCTCACTCTGGCTTCCATGGCCGTGTCCATGGGCACCAGTGTCCTGCCCCTGCCACTTTGGCCATTGTAGACAAACTCTGCTGCTGCTTTTCCATAGAGGTTTAATGGTCTTAGCCTCCTTGCCTGTCTACTTCTATAATTTAAAGACTTCTTAAAATTGTGGTAGCATAGTTTAATAATAGTATGATGAACTTTCACATGGTTTTGCAACTAATTTCCAGAATTCTTACCTTATAAAACTGAAATTCTACCTGCACCAACCATCATACCTCACTTTAGCCCTGGACAGTTTTGTCTACATGTAAACATTTTCATTTCTTAGAACCATTATAGTTAAACCCTCAACTAACTCTTCCTGTGTGTCATAGATCTTTAGAAATGGCATCTGTGAGCTGGAGGGGTATGTAGCAATATTCTTTGTGTTATACCTACCCAGGCCCTGGGATGAGCAAATCCTAGAGTCCCCAAGAAAAATGGGGTGGACTCTTTGGCTGGCAACCAATGCTTAGCAGCCTGGCTACCCACAGTGTTTTTCTACACTATCATGCAGCTGAGTATTCTACTGCTCAGTGTACTTGTATCTGGCCATAGTGCATCCCCTACTCAGGGAAATAGAAAGGCCAGCACCAGTGCTGGTGCAGCTGAAATGAAGATCAAAAGTGGACTGACCTCTTGGTTAGAAGCCTTTTGTGCAAGGCTCATTATCATCCTTTGTGGTAATGAGCTTCCTGATTTCCTGTTCTGGGAAACTGATCTGTGCCTGTCTAGATTCTCTGTCCATATTTCATGCCTAACCTGCTCTTTCTCCTGTTGCAGGCTACATCTCAGTGTGCTGGGTGACAGCATCCCTGGAGGCCTAGCCTCTTGACCTGCACACCCTTTTCTTCCAAAGTTCTTGTTATTTCCCTAGCCTAGAGCTTTTCCTTGGTGGTCCGACTTGAGCTCAGAAAAGACATTCCTTTCATTACCTCTCTTCCTTTGGTGAGATGATGCTGTTGGCAAGGGAGAGCCGCAGCAAGAAGCTTTCTGGGTACAGCTTCCTCCTGTAGTTGTGAGGCAGCTGCTCCAGTGACAAGTCCTGGGTGTCAGTATGTATTATCCATTGTGCATCTTTTATCTGAGATTCACCAGGGAGACAGGCTCACTGCCTACAACCGGAATTGGGATACCTTTGCCCAGCAGCATCCTGGACCACAGGTGGACTTCTGCAGGTTGGGGGCTGCTTCGCAGGTGTCTTCCTGTATGCTATTCACCTGCTTCCCATCAGCTAAAAATTGCCAGACACTGAGGGAAAGAACAAAGGATGGCATTCTTCCTATTCTCAAAAATCCTATCATCTGCTTGTTGAAAACAGACAAAAACATGTGAAAAGATGACTGAATATGCTAGGCAGTAAATGTTAAGATGCCATCTGAGCTGAACAGGCTATGTATCCGACAGGAGTTCAGGGGCAGGGCTGAGGTCACCTCCAGCTGTGAGGGTCCAGGCAGGCTCCACAGAAGGAGTGATGCATAGAAGGGCAGTCTGCCTTTGTGCTGGCCCTGGGACGGGCGGCAGAGACAGCTAGTGGGGGGCCACACCTCCTTCAAATGGGATGAGGTACATGCATTATTGAAACCTGGACCGTGCCTTCCTCGTCCTCAGTTGGGAGCATCATATCCAGTGTCAATAGGGTCCCCAGCGGCTGGGTGTTGCTGGTGATGAGGACTCCAGCGGTGCGTCTGGATGGCTCTCGAGGAAGCTGTCATGCAGGTCTGTGGTGGGTAAGAGAGTCAGAGGCCTGCTACGGTGACATTTTTACATTTATTTCTGCACCAATAATGGTGGGTAAAATTAGCAGACATCTGGAAGAGGCACATATTTCAAAGTTATTTTGGTCTGATCTATAAAGCGTACTATGAGGACTATGATTGGTAGCTGGTCTTAATAAACAGTGGGTTCTGCCTGCCTGAAATGCAAAACAGATGTATCTTTGTTCTTTTAAACTGACTTTGATGAATAAACTATATGTGACGTCAGGTCCAAGCTATTGGATGTCTGAGTCCTGCTCAGAAATATTTTAGAATATAAAAAAGTTTCCATGGTCGATGCTGAGAGAACAAAGTGAATTCCAGTCGCATTGCTGTTAGCATTGAAGCAGGTTCAGAAATTCCGAGAGGCCTTCCCCAAACAGCGCCTGTTGGTATTTGGGGGGCACTGTTTCTCTCCACCACACAGAGACACCCTCTCATTTTGCAGCTGCAAGTGCTGAGGGGGTTTGGTTCTCAGCTGTCACCGCGGGGACTTTTTGATGGTCATTATTGCTGTTTTGCCTGTTTGTACAAATGTTCCCTAAAAGAGTAAAATCAGATTCTGCAGCATTGATCCAGGATTTGGGACTCTGACATGGCCATTTCTCCCAATTTGCTGGGCTATGAATGATGCAGGATTTTTAATCATTACCATCTTGGCTTCGCTGGGTGTTTTGGCAGACTGACCCTCCAGTCGGCCCTGTGCCGCGCTCCGTGCATCAGGAAATCAGCTCACTCTGCAGGTGTTTCATCCATAAACAAGCATCAGCCACGAGCTCCTCTTTCTTTTTACGGAAACCCTTTGGAATTTAACTTTCAGATACAAATACTTGGAGCAGTTGGCAGCTGAAGCGCATGAGAAGGAGCCGAGAAGCCCAAGTGCGAGCCGGGGCAGAGCTGACCTCTCCTTGGACTTGACCCCACCAGCAGCCCCTGCCTTGCCGCCGTCTGCAGACACACAGGTCACCTTCACAGCGTCCTTGTCCTCCTCGGGAGCACCTCTGCACCCCCAAGGTGAGTGCAGTGAGAGGCCCGGGAAAGCTGGTGCCTGAGTCAGACTGGCTTCTGAGCAGTGCTAATGAACCCACCCTACGTGGAGACAGCAGGAGCAGGTAAATCTCATGGGTGACTGCAGCCCGCACTGCTTCTGATAGACTGGATGTCTTCAGAGCAGAGCAAATGATTTATAGAAGTTGTCTAAGTCTCCCTGCTGGAAAGGGAGAATATAAGAAATAAGACTGATTTTGATACTTGGTTCTAAGTACTGAGGTGTTAACTTACTTCTTTATCAGTTGGACATATGGCTTTGGCTAAAAAGTGGTCACTTTGGAATTTTTTAACCCTAGGAACTGTGAGTCTGGTTTAAATTAAACTGATGGACAATAAAAGTCAGCAAAGAAAAACATGGACCTATTAAAAATAGAAGTTACATACTGAAGAAGAAGGAAAAAATAGGAAAAAGTTCCGGCATGTGGTGTGGGGTGTTTTGTATCTGTGTGTGTGTGTGTGTGTATGTCTGTGTCTGTGTGCATGCACGTGTGCATGTGTGCACACACTCCCATGCAGAGGAGCAGGCTTTCCTTGGAGAAAACCTTATCATCTTAGTTTTATTTGGAAAAAGCAGCTATAGCCTTGAACATGAGCTGTGTCTCCCTGATTGCTCTGCGCACTGTAGTTTCTTTTTTTTCACATTAATGCAAAGTGCGATTCTTGGGTATAAATGTGTACAAAATACATACTGACTAATGCTGCCACTAGCACTGCTTGGTTTCATCAAGTGTTAAGAGCTTACAGGCTGATGGAGACTCAGCCAAGTGAAGACAAGAGAGATGCTAAACTTTTAACTCTAGAGAGGTTGACTAAATATGGCATAAAGTTTAACTCAAGCAAGACAGGACTCCATGACCTCAGCAGAACTGGATGTAATGGAACGACGTTGTGTGTCCAGTGTGTTGCTGGCTCACTGAGCCCTGGGCTCACTCCGCAGAAGCAGGCTGGCTCGTCTGCAGCTTTCCGTCATGTCTAGTTACTGCTGGTCCCTTAGCCATGGATGTCCTGGGCTGATGGCTCAGTTGTAGATGAGTGATGTCAGTCTGAAAATATTGAGACTCTGAGGATCAGGAAAACAGACTGTTAGGTGACAGCCTAGTGCCTTCCAAACCGTGCCTTATGTCATCATTGTAGCTACATGGTGGTATTTCCAGGGGCAGTATGAAAAATATGCCCCTGCAAAGCTGTGGTCCAGAAACTTATCATGAGATTTTTAACTTTCGAAGCTGTACCTCTAGCCATTTATGGAATGATTGTTTAAACTGTGAAATTCAGATTGGCCCAAACTAAGAGGGAGCTGTCAGTATCTGTAAATATTGTTTGTGCTCAAGTATTTAAACTACTCAATTTTTGTGGTAGAAGGCAGTTCCTCAAGTATTTTGTCCAATTAAAGTTGAACTAGCGGCCGTCCTATCTAACAAAAAAGAATATTTTAAACCCTAAGAACACAGTAAAAAATGTTTTGTATACATGCAGTATGCTTTTGGGGAAAATATATTTTGTAGAATACTTTCAGAATAGAATATAGTACTTGAATTAATACATAATTACAAATTGATGAAATAGTATAATGTAATGTTGATTTTCCCAGCGAGTCAAGGCAAAACAGTGGCTCTTTGGGGCTCAAGAAGAACTGTCCATCATGTTAAATAATTAAGACCCAAATCAGTGGGGACCAAGAACATATTTCACCTTACTTGTCCTAATAGGTAACTCATTTACAAAATTTAAAATGCCAAGTATATGAGAAGAAATTGTACGCTGAATGGTTTCAACATGAGCTGATGAGGCTTCTTTCCAATTGTAGACTTTTATTTTTGTATCAGAAATATGAAGTTGGGATGATCAAACATTTTTCTCAACCCATTTTGTTATTATCCTTTGAACATCCTGCTAGCATCCCATTAGTAGTCAATTCTTTTTACCAGGTCTGATTTTCAAGTGTTTAAAATTACTTTTTTTCTGATCTCTAACATTTACAATATTTCAACATCTGGAGGAAGAATAAAAAGCATAATCACAAATCCAGATGTTCCTCTTGCATCAAACACCTGGCATTATGTGGACCAAGCATGCCAAGGTTTGACTGGCCTTTTCACTCCTGATGCTGTGGGTTCAGATGAACAGCAGAGGACACATATTTTTGTTGTTCTCTGTCCCGGCTTCTCATTTGCTACCATTTACTATCTTTTCATGCATGTAGGTAAGAGATATTATTAGCCATAGTTCCTTAAAGCTGAAATGGACTAGAAGGTTTGTCCCAGACCTCATTAGCACAGTGCTGGGAATGGAAGCCAGCATGCGACTCATTCCGGCCACCTCTCCTGTTGAGCTCCTTATATAGCATTTGTGGTGGTGATTAACTCTAAGCCACACAATTCCTTTGCCTACCTTCTCAATATATTTGAATATTGCTCTCTACATTCCAGAACTGTATTTGTAAGAAAAGGAGAAGCTAGCATTTGTTATTTAATAATAAGTGCCACAAAATTATAGATCTCTTTATAGGTCCTCTTACCTAGAGAAGTTTTAAAAATAGAAGATATAGAACAGAGATATTTCTCTTTTCTCTTTCAAAATATTACTAAGAAGGGAAAGGCTAAGAGTTAGATGCCAATAGCATCATGTGCCATGTAGTGAGATCTTTCGGCCAACACTCTTCCCTGTTAAATCCTCTATAATTTTTGTATAAATGATGCCACTCATTCCCTCCATCCAGTCCATGTGTGTTGGAATTATTTTTCCATCTGGCCCTCTGGTGGTTCACAGCAGATGTGTGTC
This sequence comes from Petromus typicus, assembly GCA_004026965.1. Classification (NCBI taxonomy): domain Eukaryota; kingdom Metazoa; phylum Chordata; class Mammalia; order Rodentia; family Petromuridae; genus Petromus; species Petromus typicus. The sequence goes on along the minus strand of PVIR01001061.1, from coordinate 15,394 downwards.
CCAGTGCTGCATAGACTTAGTGGTGATGGTCTGAGTGTTTTCCCTCTGTGTAAAACCATCAGCTTTAAATGAGGAAAAGACATCTGATATTGTTCTGTATTTAATGCAGTCAACCAACCCACAGTATAGGTAAATATCCCAGGGCATATTTCTTCACCCATTCCTTTGATATCCTTCCTCTATTTCACTTAGTCTTGGAGGTTTGCATCGAGTTATCTAGTAAGTTAGTAGTCTATTTATTTGAAGAGACTCACTAATGATTCTGGAAAGATTAAATTCTTCTAAACACCTGAAAACCAGGTGTTGATAGCCGTCCATGCAGTGTGTCCCTTTGTTGAACTGCTTTCCCTGGAGAAGTAGAGCTAGGTCCTTACCTTGGTGCCTCCCCCATGCATGTGAGTCCCTTGTGAGGCCAGGTGAGGGGAAATGACCCTTCCTAGTGGAAAGAATCGGTTCTCAGTGGTGTGTGAGTGGCTTTCATTCACTGGGCTACCTAGGAAGGCACATAATGGTGGGGTTGCTCTTATTTTAGTTCGAGAGCCCCCATATTGCACCCAGAAAGGATACTTGAAATGTTTGCCATACTTTATTAATTTTGTGTCAGGGAAAATATGCTCAACAGCAGTTTCTTTTTCTTCTTGTAACTGGATCCCTAGGTATTTCCAAATGTTTGTTTTTGGCCTCTAGGATGTAAGATGTGGCCTGTCTGGCCATGCGTTTAGCTGGCAGCATTTACAAAAAAAAAAAATTACTGACAATGGTGTAATAATATTTCCTTTCATGGCATTTAAAATACTGCCAAATACGATAATCCCTTTAACTTCTCAATTCTCAGACCTGGCAATAAAATGGTAGGCATAGAGTAATGTCATAAAATGTTCATTCTGTTTAAATGAATCATGACTATTCATAGAGATATCCACTGATCATCACTCCACACATCTACCGGGCACCTTTGTTACTTTGTGTAGTGTGTTGGAGTTTCCTTCAAATATAGACACTCACTGGGGTTACCTAATCCTCACAGCACTTGTCAGAAATTTCTGCCATCCTGTTACCACCTTGCACAGTGGCCATGGAATATTGTCACTCATCAGCCCCATGCACTCTGATTTGCTAGCATAAAGTTTCTGGACATTTCTACTCTGGTGTTGCATGACTCAGCAGGAAATATGATTCCTTAGCATGCTGTGGTGCAGGATGGCCTCATGTCTGTATGTCTCACCTGACTGCTATTACTTGATGCCATATGATCAACTAGACAAAATCTTTCAGAAACTCTCCTGAACAACAAGGTCTTTCCCTCTATACTTGCTTTGAGACTTTTCAGAGAGCCTTTCCTAAACCATGGAATTTTCAAATCACTGAGGTGTTTTATGCATGCGTGCATGTATGTGTGTGTATATATGTACGTGTATATATATGTACATGTGTGTGTTGCTAGGATTGAACCCGGGACCTTCACACTGAGTTATATCCTCACATCCGTTTTGTTTAATTTTGAAACAAGTCTCACTAAGTTACTAAGACTGGGCTTGAACTTGTGATCCTCCTGCCTCAGCCTCCCATAGTGCTGAGATTGGAGGTATGCAACAGTCACCATAACCTGCTCATTGGATTTTTCAACCTCTCAGTCTCTGAACATGCAAAAGGGTATAAATTTCTCTTTTTCTCACTACACAGATTGAGAATATGCAATAGATTGTCATATTTTGACATGTTAAGCAGTCTTGAGTCTTTTTGAAGTAGACCTCAAGACAAACCTATCAACCTTAAGACAAAGCAAAGAACAACATAAAGAAAATTGGTGAGGAAGAGCACTATCTGATCAACATGAGGATTTCATAGATGCTATTAGATGTCAAGAACTGTGAAGGTCTGAAAATTTACTTGTAAATTTTAGAATTACTACAAATTACTAAATTTTAGCTTAATTCACTTTAATGGGTGCTGACAGAAGACGTAAGCCTCCAGGGTCGGAGACAAAAAGCTATATTGCTTATAACAGCAGTAGTGGCCAGAGAGTCGGTACTTGTCCCATTTCTAGTCTCAGCTGCTATAGTGATGTGAATAGAAACCTTTGCACACAATGTGAAGAGCCTGAGGGTAGAGGCTACACCTTGTTTACAATGGGCAGTAAGTCTGGCTTCTCTTCCTGTCAGAGAGAGAGAGAGAGAGAGAGAGAGAGAGAGAGAGAGACACTGAGACTATAGTGGGCAGAAAACCAACCGACCTTTTGCTCTGGAAAGGACACTGTCTCCTCCTTTCAAGGCTGTTCATCATCATACACACGTTCTTAGAAAGATACCCAAAACGAGGACCATTTGTGTTTCTGCTTGTGAGACTGCAAAACATGGGAGGTCCTTACACAGTCGTTTCCGGACATTATCATGTTTTGAAACCAACTTTTACTATCAAATTTATATCCTAATGTCTATAGTCAAAATCAAAATTTTCAACAGTGATTAATATACTTGTTTAACAAAAGTAGGTAATATCAGGTACTGCCCACAGGGAGCCTGGCTTATTGATTATTGGCAAGGTGACACATCAGTGCCTTTCATCCAGGAAACTTGAGTCAGTGCAACCAGGTCCAGTCAGCAGGTTCCACACACCAGAACAATGGGAATTATTCAGTCTTTAGTACTGTGGATTTCCAGGCAATGACTGAGATCTGGGAAATAGGAAAGAAGAGCAATGGCAGGCTTTCAAGAACCTTGTCTGACCTCAGGATCTTAGCACTCTACCATCTCCACCATCCCCACCATTCCTTCTTTACTTTTGTCATCCCTGCCCTCCTCCCATTCGCCTTTACAGAAATTAATGCAATATCTGCTGTGTATTAGCCAGTAAGCAGACAATGGTTTCTCAGTAGCCTGGGTTCAGACCCAGCTGGGCACTGTGTCTGCCTCTGGACCTGAACGCATCTACATGCAGAGCCTTACAAAGCTGAAATTTCTTGGAGAAAGCTGCCAGATACATTGGGAAGTTCCAGTAGCTTTCTGCTGATATTTTGGATCTAACTCTGTTGGAGCCTCTGTGTCTTCTAGATGGTCTCCAGAATAAATGTGTCCCTGGCCTTTTGTATCATCTACAGTACTTATCATTTTGTCTTTCTCCTAGTTTTGCCATAGTCTTCTGACTCTTCTGCCTCTCCCCTATGTTGTAGAGCTTTCCAGAGCTCCTCCCTGGCCTCCCTCTTTTCTTTTTTTAAAATCTTTATTGGTACATTACATACACGCATCATGATTGCACTCCAAAATGGGTATTTGTACCAGTATAAGACACAACTTAATTCTCATTTTTTCCCATAGCCCTACCCACCCTACCACCCCCCCATATACATAAAATTTGTTTCCTTACTTTTTTGTTATAATCTCATTATTTTTCCCTCTTCACCCTATTTTACTTTGAGTATTTTCTATTTCACAATATATAACACACAATTCTAGGACTCATTTACATCTTTATTTTCTCATACCAGAGAAAAGATGTGATATGTACCTATCTGTGACCTATTTATTTCACTTATGAGGATATCCTCAAGGTACGTCCATTTAAGTAGAAATGATTCAAACCTATCATTTTTAATGGCAGAGTAATACTCCATCCTGTAGAAGAACCACAGCTTTTTTATCCAGTCTCCAGTTGATGGACACTTGGGTTGTTTCCAAGATGTAGCAATCACAAATTGGGCTGCTATAAACATGGGTACACATATGTCACTTATGTGCATATGCCATAAACTGCTGGGTCTGTGTCTCTGGGCATGACCTTCTTGGGCCCAGGGAGAGTATTTCCCACTTCTTCAGACATCTCCATCTGAATATCCCTCAGCCCCTTGGACTTGCCAGATAGCAGCCTGAGAAACAGTCAGGTGAGAAGTTTCCCTGTTTCTCATGCATATAGGCTGCCAATTCTAAGCTTGTTCTCTACTGGCTAGTCTTTATCTGGAAAGGCCACTTCTTTTGGCTCAGTCACTGAAGCTGAAAGCTTATGTGTAATTTTTTTTTCCTCCCCATTTTTCACTCTACATCCACTCACCAAGAATTTGTTGAGTTCTTTAGTCTCTAATCTCTCTTCCCTTTCCATCTCTAGTACTTTAGTTCTTGCCTTAATTATTTCCCTTCTGTACCATTTCAGTTGCTTCTAATAGCCCTCACTTCTCAGTGAGGTTCTTCTTAGCAGACCCACAAAGTTATACTTACACTTTGTTTTTAACATCCTCTTATGACTGTCCATAGTCTACAGTGTAAGTTCAGCACCTAGATGACATTTGTGACCCTGTATTTTTCTGTACCTACCAGTCTTACCCACACAACAATCTCAAGTCTTACTCTTCACAATAAACCAGTTAGTGCCTGAAAAGGGCCATGTTCTGTTAGGCATGCCTCTGAATGTGCAGTGCCCTCTCCGGTGCCCGCTGGACCCTCATTCCTCTAGATGAAGCATCTTCTGTTTTCCAGAACTCCTTTGGGTCTTTTCTTGTGATTCCTTTGCACCTTGAGCATAGTTAGAATATAAGGCTTTTCTCGCTGTGTCATAACTGGTCCTTTTCACTCTTCCGCATTCTGTCCAAGGAAGGTCTGTGCCTGTACTCATCCTTTTTTGGAACAAAATAGGCATTCGGGAGAGGTTTTATGAGTCTGTGAATGAACAACAGGAAAAAAGAAAGTAGACACATTAATCTACTGAGACAGTTATATCTCCTTTAACCAGAAAGATTTATTACATGGGCCGCAGATGGGATGACCCTTTTGACTATATAGACCACTCTGTAATGATGATGGCCTTTTGGGAGGGAACTTTTGCAGAGGACTGGCATACTTGGGTCATGTGTTTCTGACACCTAACTACATTGTTAGTACAAAAGTCAAAGAATAATTCTCAACAAATTTCTAGTTATTTACATAACCATTTTAAAAAAAACCCTATGTCTTAGCCAGTTTGGCAGCTATGGGAAAATCCTAAATATTGGATGGGCTTATAAGCAGAATTTATTTCACTTAAGTTCTTAAGGATGAGCAGTCCAAGATCAAGACACCTGCATGTTTAATGTCTGGTTCATAGATGGAGCCTTTTCACTGTGTCCCCACATGGTAGAATGGGGTAGCTAGTTCTCAGAGCTCTTGGTCTCTTTCATTTAAGTAGAAAAAACTACACCCAATAGTGACTAGACATAAGTCAAGAAGGGCCAACTCTTTGTGATGAATATTTAAAAGAGGGGTTTATACCTATATCTGAGACTCAGCCAGCTGGTTTTGCTTGAGCTTGATCAGAACCCACTAGCAGGAAAAGCTAATTATTTTTTTTTAGCTATTAGTAATTTTGGTCCTATAGTGCCCTTGGCTATAACTTAATACAAACCTTCAGCCTGGGAAAAGTATCTCTAGGGAAGATACTTTTGCACATCTGAATTTCCTGTGCTATATAGCACAGTGCCTATGATAGGCCTCAATATTTATTGAGTGAATGAATTTTGCTTCTGGTAACATCAGAACATCCACTCAAGAATGATCTGGCTAAGCCTAAAAGAAGAATTGATCAAAGAACTCAAACTCTTATCAATGTATTATTAGGTGTAATTTTTCAAGACTGTCCATTTTAATGTGCTATTGAGATGCTGTCATTGGCACTTCTGAGTCCTGACAAGAGCTAGAGGAAAACTGCTCTTGGAAATTTGGAATTGGATAATGTCTTCATTCATGAGAAAACATTCCTCTCTATCCTGTAAAAACAAGTATGCATCTTTAGCTCAGGTGCTCCCTCCTCTTGACCGGGCACACAGAGTCAGATGAGTACTACAGTCGGTCCTGATTGGTGTATTTGAATCAAAGTAGGACCTGTCTGTCTGACCTTAGGAAAGATATTTAAACAAGCTCAGCAGAAGACTTCATAACCTAAGATAGGTATTTTGAATCTTACGATTTAATTTGAAGATAATGATGCTGCAGTAAATAAACTAGTAACCTTAAACTGCTTTTCATTTTCTGGTCATGGTATAAAGTAGAATATATATTATCAGGATCACAAAATCGAGCCTGAAATTGGCTGGTGATTTTTTCTTCTATACATGAAACTAGTTATGTCATACATACATGCCCACATGAACTCAATCAGAAGCATAATCAAGGATGATTGTAATACTAGTTATAATTGTAGTAGTGGTTTCATACTTGATCCCATTTGCATCTTTTAGCATGAATAACACATGACATCAACTGTGGTTTGGGATTTACAGATTTGGACTTGGGGTTAACATGGCCCATGAATGCAAGATGAGACACTGAAGGAGTCTACTGACACTAAATGATAAGAATGGCTGAATGATGGAGAGTAGTTGTAGGACCTATAAAGTGTTCCTTCCCAAAGGGACTCAGGATATAACTTAGACATGAACCTGTGTAGACAGTCTAACTCTAAAGTTTGAGGCCACAGCGGGGCTTGGTTTTGGAGGCATGCAAATTAATTAACTGTTGAATCAGTAGATTTCCAGTGGTAACACATTTCTTTTGTAAAGTTTGAACAGCTGAGTTTGTACTCATTCTAATGAAACTATTGCTATGAGAAGAGATTTTCAACCAGGGATAATTTTACTCTCCAGGGACATTTGGCAGTGTCTAGAAATATCTTTGTGTTGTCATTATGGTGGGAGACAGATGGGACTGGGTGCTAAACATCCTATGAAGCACAGGACAGCCCCACAATACAGAATTACTCGGCCCCAAATGCCTGTGGAACCAACGCTGAGAAAGCCTGCTTTAGATAAATCTTAGCAGCTTAGCAAGACCTGGCCTAACACCAAAGGCAAAGTCTAAAGAATCTTCAAAGTTGTGAGTTTTTCCTCTAGGACCTTTCTCTGATTTATGTGATTAAACCACAAGTCTAAAGCTGATGGTGTTACTTATTAGCTCTGAACCAGGGAGGTCCCTGGAACCTACACAGTTTGGAGTAACTGTCAGAGAACTGCCTGGCCCAGCCCTTCATTTCATAAGACCTGCCAGAAAGCCAAGTCCTGACAAAGTTGTCGAGACACCAACATCTAAAACCAATTGATGCCACCCAAAGTCTTACTAACTTTAGGTCTTTCTACCAGCAGTCTATTCTTTGAAGAGGTGTTGCATGACAGGAGACCCCAGGTGGACACACTGGGCTGGGCTGTCAGGGGGATAGATGGGAGCAGAATTAGAATGGCCATGTTACCATATGTTGCTGCATTACTTTTCAAGAAGGATTATATAGATTTCCTCTATGACTTAAGTCACCCACCATACAAGGCAACATTGTGATTAACAGCCAGGGACTCCAGGTAGGCTAGTCTAGGTGCCAGTCCCAGCTATGATGCATGGGCTTGTTTGGGGGTGAGGCTGTAGTGAAAGTAGATGGCACATATTCAGGGGGTGGCAGACATGTTCAGTGGGGCTGTTTGCAGAGGTGGGGAGATGGAAAGCTATCACAGGTGGCAAAGCACCACAGGAAAGCAGCTGGAGGAAGATGGAAGAATTTTTTCCACTTTTAGGCTTCTTACCTAGAGGAGAAGCCTAAGAGTATCCAGCCTCCTGTGCAGTCCTAAGAAGTTGCTTATTCTCGGAGTATGGGTCCTCATTTCCCACATGGAGACATCAATTCTTCAGAGTATAGGTGTGGAAACTAGGCAAGATGATGACCTGTGTGGAAGTTTAACTCAATATATAGTAACTTAAAATGCCTGCCAGCCTGTGTGGTTTTAGGGACCAATTGAGAAAGTGGTGTTGGGTTTCTGGAGGGACAAAGAATAAAACGGTGGGAGTGAATGTCTTCCCCAGCTAATTTTGGAATGGGGAGGAGCTAGTTAGCTACTTCTTTCTCTGAGTTCTCCTGATAGTGAGCTCCTTTCTTGGTCTCCTGTCCCTTTTACTCCTGTAATATCTGTTTCCTGGGATAAATAATTCCTTTCAACGGCAGCCTTCTGATTCTGGGTCCTCCCTCGGGGAATAGTGACAACTTGATTTCCCACGTGGACTTCTTCCTTCCTATTATTTCTTCTGCTTTGCATAAATAATCTTTTCTCATATCTTTTTAATTAGCTAAAATTTGATTTATTCCCTCCTCTCTTATATTCTTCTCCTTAATCTTAAAAATCTAGTTTAAAGCCCGTTGAATCAGGTCAGCACAATTCAGGCCAGATACATTTTTCTGATCTTTGCTAAGTGCATTCTGGCGATGCTGAGCCCATCTGTCTGTGCTCTCAGGCTCTGATCCAGGAAGACAGACTCTGACTTTGGACTCTGTGAATGGTGCCAAGCGCTCCTTGCCATGTCCTTCTTTCAATTCCACACGCCACTGACAAAGTCTGCTCTGCACCAGTCTGAATCCTTAGGAAAGCCATGGGGCCCTGGTGGCTCCTGTCCTCCAGTGTTTCCTGTCACTCCTAAGCCTGCCTCAGGGAGACACTCTCGTGTGATCCTTAAAGGCGCACAGTAGGGAGGGGATCCCTGACCATGTTAGCATGACCCTTGGCTATGCTCTGCTGATCTGGCCTTTCCAGGAGTCATCACAGAGACCCTCATGGAGAGGAAGTGAGGATTGCCGAGGACGACTCATGTCAAATGCCAGTGACTATTCATGTTCTCCTGGCACGTGAACCCATTTCCTCCCTCAGTACTGCCAGGGAGGGAAGCTTCCCGACAGTGTCCAGGTCTTGATCCCTTACCCACGTGAGTCTGCCTTCTTATTGGTTCTCTTCTTCTCTTGAGCTGTCTTGATTGGCCTTCATTTCCTCTTCCTCCTCCTTTTCCTCTTCTTTTCTCTTCTCCTCCTACCTCCTCCTCCATCTCTGTCTGCACAGACTGCTTCCTGGCCTGCTTGTTCCACAGTGATCAGTGCTGATCTGTAGCTCATGGGCATACCCAAGCTGTCCCTAGCAGAAAGCATTCGTCACCTATGACAGGCAGAGACTTCCTCTCGGATGATTCTCGGCCTGTCTCTAAGAGCAGCCATCACTGCACTTAGTGTAAAGTTCCTATACCTTATCTCAACACACGGGTCCATTGTCACAGCCCTGACATTGTCCAACTCCCCTGACTCAGTGAGCAGTAGCCACACTGGACTCTCACTTCCTGCCTGTGTGCTCCAAGTTTCCCTCTGCCCAGCATATTCTCCTGGTCACCATTATCCCTCCCTTTAAATCCTTGTCATACTTGGAAACTCTGTTCACATGCCCTTCTGGCTTAGAGAGAGGACAGTTCCTAAACCTAGGCCTTGTGACAAGCCCTTGCCCACTTTTCCAGGAAACCATTCTTTAGATGTGAGAACATGCATCACATGGATAAATATTTTTAATGCTGTGTGGAAGCTACGAGGCTGGGGTTGCCTTGTGCCCATTGGGGGTAGGGCTCACCTACCTGCCTGTGCCATACAGTGACCATGGCAGGGTTATAGGGTCCTTTCTCTCTGCCTCTGTAGCCTCCATGATACCAGAACCAAGTCTGCCGATGACACCATTGTTGGGCCAGACAGAGGCATATTCACTGCCAGGACTAGCTGCATCTGGGAGTTGTAAAACATATTTCCACTTCTAATTGTTGATTAAGAACTCAGCCCCAATTAGACTACAGACTTTACATGATTCCTTCTGTTTCCTGAGGGTTCCGAGGATAGGTGATACTTTTCCTGGATCTCTCCACAAGGCAGCAGGCCTAACTTATGGATGGAGACTCTAAAGAAATGGTTGTGCATATGTGGAAGGGGTACCAGCAAGGGAAATCTTGATGAAAGAAAGGAGGAGGAGTAGAAGAACATTCTGGAATTTGCTGTTGAGTCAGTCTTGGTGCTTGCTGAGTGCTTCTTATTGGCAAGAACTTTGCAAATAAACATTGGCCTCCAGACTCTGTGGAGCTCACTGAGAGTGGTTTGGTGTGGCCCCGAGACCCTTTGCTCTTATCCCCGTGTTTAAGACAGAGAAGGGCTCTAACCTGCGGTTTGACTGCTCTTTCCTGGTCCCCTGTCTCTGTCCAATGCCTTCTGTACCCACACCACCATAACCGCTACAGATGGGGTTTTATGTCCTGTGTTCCTAGCCACATGGTGAGCTCTCTGAAAGCAGGGATATATGTGAGGTTGAGGGCTCAATGTTGCCGCAGCGTGGGCTGCTCAGGAACAAAGCCCTATCCACATCTGCTCCTGTTTATCACCTTCACTCTCAATCCTTGCTGATTTTGCTTGACTTGAACATGAATGACCGCTGTTTGACTTGGTCCTTGTTAGAATAGCCTCACATGCCACAGTGTTGCAGTCACAACCTACAGACACTGAGTCATGTGTTCCAGGCAGGAGAAGCTTTGGAGACAACTCTTTCTGGCTAATCGTGAGCAAAAGAAATCACCTCAGTGTTGGGAATCACATATCTAAATGTCTAACTCCATGAAGTTAGGCTCAAACATATCAGGATGAAGTTGCACTGTTTCATCTGAGAAGTATGTGAGTTCTCCAGGGTTTGCACGTCCCTTACTTGACCTGTCCAGGCAGCGCTTTGGCCAGTCAGCGGGGAAAGCCATTGCTTGAGACTCATGTGTTAAGTGGGTCTGTGGAGGCTGAAGTCAAGCAGCTGGCAATCTCGGATCCTCCTGACTCTGCCTGCCCAACCTCCAGAGGATGTGAGGACCTGGTCTCCTTGCCAGTGATGGTGCCACCAGGGAGGCACCCGCCCCAGAGTCCCCCAGATGCTTACAGTGAAAACTCAACTGTACACCACATGCCGGTCTGTGGGAAGCACATGCTATATTTGATGTGGCTATTCTGAAGTAAGTGTGTGCAAACGCAAGTGTTCTGGCAACCAGATGCCGCTGCTGCCACTGCGAAGGCTCAGCCTTTGCTGTGCTTGTAAAATTATTTGGGTTTTGTATCTGCTTGATACAAATAATATTCTATTATCATTATAATCATAATAGAATAATACATGGATGATAATATATGAGTGATGAATGATAATATTCTATATCAAATAATATTCTATTATCAAATGAAAAAGAAACTACCACAAAAATTCTTTCACTCCAAAGGGGATTTTTCAAAAGGTGCATTCACTCCCATTCTGTGGCCCAGTGCTTGCTTTTATGGAAAGGTGTATAGTCTGCCTAGTCTCAGGAAGGTGGGCCCATCATGGGGCACTGCTGGGCTTTTTGCTGCTCCTTCCAGCCAGCACACCTGGAAGGTATGCCCTCCTGTCACTTGCTCAGGAAATCTGTCCTCCAGGGACAACCTGTCTCCTCCCCCAGGCTCCCAAGAAGCAAGTTTCTATTTTAGGCCATGGTCCATAGCAAAGGCAGCACAGGTGAAATTAAACACGAGGTGGATAGACTGACCCTTCTTCTCTACCCCAATTCCTCCCTGAAGGGCGCTATGGGATTTCCAGTGTTTAGAAACCATGCAGAAATGCTAGGAAAGGTTGCATCTCATCCTCTGCACTGCTCCCCTCCCTACTAAGCTCCCACCCTCTTGTGCTGCTGGAAAGCAGTGAGTCCTGGCAGAATGACTTCCTGCTGGGAAGCTGAGGGCAGCTGAATTCCAAATCCAGTAGGTTTTCCTCCACCAGGGTGGTGCCAGAGTCTAGATCCCTGGAGGGCCTGCATATCCCGTGGTCCTCAAGCCAGCAGAATGGATGCTTCCATGAGGAGAGCTGCCTGACCTGCTTGCCCCTGTAGGTCTCAGTGTGTCCCTTTCTGTTCCTGCTACATGTGGATCCTGCCCAATTTTCTTTATCGTTTCAGGTAGTGTTTGCCTGGGCTCAGGCTCTTGGTGAATGCTGCCAGGGTCCCAGCAGGGTGGCCTTGTTGCTCAGGGTAATACCCTCAGGAGTAACCCACCCTTATCTTACCTGGATATGGTGCACTTGGCTCATACTTTCTGAATTCTCAAGCACTTTGCTGCTCGTCCACAGCTCACAACCAAGATCTTTGCTCAGCAACAACATACAGAAGCTAGAAGCATCATTTCCTTGCTCCTTGCAGCAGTACACAAGTGAGAACATGAACATGTTTGCCAGGAATGAGGATCAGATCTTCAAACTTGATAGGCTTACAGATAATCCTATATCCCTGAGTGATTCTTTTAAATAGTTTTCAAAATCAAGGACTAATTTTACATTATGAGGAAGCATACCCCACACAAAGAGTGGTAGGCTTCATTGGGCTAGCCACTAATTTTAGAAGGTATTAGGCTACTACTTGTCAGCTTGATTTGCTGTGTTTTCTTACTCTTCCTGTGACACAGGCCATGTATTAGTTTTCTCTTACTGTAAAACAAATGACCACAAACACAGTGATGGAAAATAATTCCTCTTTATTGTCTCAGGCTCACCCTTGGTCAGAGCTATAGTGTGGCCCAACATAATTCTTGGCCCTAGATGTCAGTAGGCTGAAACCAAGCTTGTAGCAGGCTGGGTTCTGATAGGTGCTGGGAAGAGTTTACTCCCAGCTCATTCTGAGTATTGGCACAACCCAGTTCCTTGCATTTTTAGAGCCAAGGTTCCTGTTCCTTATTGACTTTCAGCCAGGATTTGTTCCTAGCTGCCAGTGACCTCCACATTTGTGTCACATGAGCCCTTCCATCTTGAAAGCCAGCAGGATATGTGAGGTCCGTCTCATGCCCATAACCTCACTTTTCCTGTAACTTTTCTGTTACTAATTGTGAAACTGATTATAAAAGGTTCATTGGACTAAATTGGGCCGACCTCATTAATCTTGCTAATTTTATTATTTTTTAGGTTTTTTGAGACAGGGTCTCGCTTTTGTGTGTGTGTGTGTGTGTGTGTGGTTGAGGCTGGCCTTGAGCTCAGCCTCAAACTCACATCACAGCAATCCTCCTGCCTCTGCCTCCCGATTGCTGGGATTACAGGCGTGAGCCACCACGCCCGGCACTGTGGTATGTGGTATGTGGTACTGGTTGCTGCTGGGCGTGAGTCTCCATGCCCAGTATAGTATGTGGTTACCGGGGGTCGAACCCGGGTCCTTGCACTTGCAAGACAGGTGCCGTAAACCACTGAGCTAACTCCCCGGCCCAATCTTGCTAATTTTAAATCAGATGACTTAGGACTTTGACCTCACCTATACATCCCCTTCACATCAGTACTGGACTGAATAATTAGGGAGCAGAAATCTTGGGGGCCATGTTTAGGCTTCTGCCCATCACACAGCAAAGCAGAGAAATTAACCTCATATCCACTTTCACATTTTCAATGACTCCTAGGAAAACTCTACTGTCAATGTCATCTGCATTCTTGTCTCCAGCAGTGAGTGCCGGGAATACTGAGGCTGAGGCAGAAGCAGGACAAGTTGCCAATGAAGCCGACCAGGAGATAACCTGTGCCCAAAGTCAAGCAGAAAACGAAGGGGAGCGGGCCTTGGACCAAGAGCCAGAGGACAGAGTCTCCCTCAGTGAGAAAGAAAGGCAGAACGAAGAGGTGAACGAGAGGGACAACTGCTCTGCCTCCAGCATCTCGTCCTCCAGCAGCACGTTGGAAAGAGAGGAGAAAGAGGACAAGCTCTCCAGGGACAGGGAAGCTGGTAAATAAGCTCCTTTCTTATCAGAGCTTTGGAGGAAACACGGGGCAGAGGGCTGACCTGGTTTGCTATAGAGTCTGTCTGCAGAAAGCCTTCAAGGGATGTGCTGGGGCAAGAGTGAGGAATGTGGCCTACAGCCTCCTGCCCCATACAGGCCACCCCAAACTCTGCTGTGCTGTGACCTCGCCCACTTCTGCAGGTAGGAAAAGGGACTGGAAAATGAGGACTTTCCTGAGGAATGAGCCAAGAAACTCTTCTTTTTCCTCTATAGGCTTTGTTATTTACAATAAATATAGCCGTTTTCAGTTTCTGATTTAAGCTTAGACTTAGCATGTTATCATCTCATCCCTTAAAAATTTTTTAGTAGAGTATGTTAAAACACGATAACCGAGTCATTTACACCATAGTATATTTATTAAATTAATTGAATGCCTACTTCTAAAATGGTGTATTTCATAGTGTATTAACATCAGGTTGATATATTAAACTGAAATACATAAAATTTAAAGCATTTCTTACATTACACTCAGAACTACTTTTTTCTTTAGTGTAATGTACTTACTTTCCCTTATGGAAGCATATCCTTTCAGTATTATACCGGATATTCTTTCAGTCTATCTGTGACTAAGGATGGAATAGAAAGCTAGATTGTAGGCTTAGCAAGGTGACACGGAAGGTTATGGAAACTATGGATGATATGAACAACTTGCAATACCACAAGACTTGATTGTCCCACCCACAGCATGTCTCCTGTCAGGGTGGTACAATGCTCCTTCCTTAATAGCTGTCCTCACCCGCTGGTGAGTACTACCTTGTGGGCCAGCCTTCCTGAAGCTCCATACACTGGGGACACACTCAAGTCCCAAAGCATCGTGAGGACTTGCTAGCCGGTGCCATGGCCTATGCTTAGCCTGATCATTTCCAAATGGAACAATTCTATTGTCTCTGAGTCATAGACAAGTAAATGAAAATAGAATGAATGAACAAAAGCATTCGGTCTCTCATTATGTCTGTAATCAATGGCTTGGTCTAAAATAGTTATTTTAGTTTTTCCCAATTAGAATATACTTTTAGATTGTATATTTTATATTACTAGTCACTATCATACCATAAAGAACTGAAAGATTTTATTAGTTTGTATCTAAGAAATTATTGCACTGAGAATCCTGTGTCATTGGTTAAAGATATATGTGCCAACTTAGTTTACTTAATTTCTTTCAAAGTCAGATTATAGTTAGTCTCCCAAATTCTGCTAATATTATTCACATTTGGTAGAATTATGGTCAAAGTACAGCGTATAGAGTAAGGCTTCTTGATCCATTTGGCCCAAAATCATGTTTCATGTATTTTGAATAGCTTTAGGAATTATTTGTCATATCTGGGTTTAGCAAGCCTAAAACATATCAGCAAGTTGGATTAGTGAAAAGAAGACAAGGAACAGAACTTTCTTGGATCAGACTGCACACTGTTCTTCCAAATAAGTACAACTTTCCAAAAATGGAGACTCCGTTCCCAGCGAATAACCATTGACTTTCTATCAAAAGTGGATGGTGTCCAAGTTTACAAACTCAGGAATCAGGGATACACAGTGTTTTTTTTTTGTTTTGTTTTTTTTTGTTTTTTTTTTTTTTTTTTTTTTTTTTTTTTTTTTTTTTTTTTTGCTTCACTCTAGTGTTTTGAAAAGATTCGGTCTTGTTTATTTTCTATAGATTATTCATTCCTAAAAAAATTCCACTGGTCTCAGACACCTTCAGCAACTAAGTCAGAGCCACTCTGAAAAGCTTTTGCTTTTCAAATTATTCTCAGTTAAATCACAAAGGAATTTTGTTACAGTTAAACTTATTCTCAATCTTATT